>JAXGGA010002720.1:0-115970 GCA_038373865.1 Uloborus plumipes
ACCTTTTTCAGCATTTTTAAGGTCCAAAAACAGCTTGAACGTTTCAGTTGCCACGGCAAAAGTAACGTCGTTTGAAAGACCAGTGTAAGCACTTTAAAATAATGTATAAACAACCGAGAAAAGTTCAACGTGCTTTTAGTTGCGTAAGGTCGAAATATGAAAAATGTCATTTTTTACCGATATTCAAACGGTCATAACTTCCTCTGCCAACAACATATTGAAATATTTTTTTTGCCAATGTCATACTCTATTCTTTGTCTTAACAGAACAGTTGAGTTCCTTTGAGGCGAAATGTTAAATTTTTTTTTTTACAAAAAATGAATTTTTTTTGCCTGTGCTTTTTTTGTAAAAAAATTTTAAGCATTTCGCAACAAAGGACTCAACTGTTCTGTTAAGACGAAGAATAGAGTATGACATTGGCAAAAAGAATATTTCAATATGTTGTTGGCAGAGGAAGTTATGACCGTTTGAATATCGGTAAAATATGACACTTTTCATACTTCGGCCTTACGTAACTAAAAGCACGTTGAACTTTCCTCGGTTATTTATACATTATTTTAAAGTGCTTACACTAGTCTTTCAAACGACACTACTTTTTCCGTAGCAACTGAAATGTTCAAGCTGTTTTTGGACCTCAAAAATGCTGAAAAACCTCAAAAATGCCATATTTTGAGGGCCCTCACTGACCTTACGGCAACAACTTACCTCAATTTTAACATTCATTTTGTAAAGTTTGAACCTACTGTATTCCATATATACAAAAAGAAAATTGGAGTTCAATAGTTCCTGGTAAGAGTTTTGGCTCACAGCAACTTCCATGTCTTGAAAATCCGCTTAATTTTTGATGCCGCACCTTCACCTTTAGGGATCCATTAAAACTAAACAACTCAACTTTAGAACAAAACATTTTGGATTTGGTCTTTCAATAAGATAATAAACATTTGGTAATTTTTTGGAAAAAATCTGAGACGTCATGAATCACAGGCGTGACACTCTCTTAGATTCTTGCTCTTAAGTCTGAGATATTAACAAAGATTGAAATCTGTTCAATTTATTTCAGATTTCAAACTACTCTGCTAGCTCTTGTAATGAAAAAATAAGAGAAAAAGGCAAAACAGAGAATGTAAAACTATCTATTACTAATTACCTGGGCTAAGTTAATAATTGGTGTCAAATTTTTTAATGATGAAATTGTACTTTAAAAAACTGAAATTAATCGAAATTTTCACGTTTTCACTTTTTCAGATGCTAGTTTGAACGAAAAATGCCCCTAATTTGCTCATTTTTTTTACAGAGCCTGTTGAAGTGTCTTTTATTTAATATCAAATTTTAATTAGTGCCTTTCAGCGTATTTCTGTCATTAGAATAACTTGAATTCAAGTAAAATTTCATCACTGAAACAATTTATTGTAAGTTTAGAAAGACTTAATCATTTCTTTCGTGTTTTTTTTTCTCGAAAGAGTGTTTATAAAGTATTTGCTGAAGCATTTCCATAATTATTGCGAAGTATATTGTATTCTAGTATAAATAATTATACACTCAGGCACATTGAAAATAGCGACCCAAGAAGAAAGCATCGGATTGAAATGAAATTTAATACACATAATGATACAGATGAGAGGTTCACTTGATCTCAAAATCAAGACAATTGAACGAATACAGGGTGTGCAAGGACACACATACAGAGCAACTTCAATAGCGCGTTGGACCACCTCTAGCTGCAATTCATGCCGCCATACGGCCCGGCATTGAGTTGATTAGACGCCTGATGTTGTTCTGAGGCAGACGGGCCCACAAATTTGTAACAGCCAACTCCAAATCACTCACAGAGTGACACGATGGCATCTGACGTTTTAGCTGATCCCACACATACTCTATAGGGGATAAGTCGGGGGAGCGGGCCGGCCATGGAAGAGTCTGAAAATGACGTAGGAAGTCTTGAGCAACTCTTGCTGTATGCGGACGAGCATTATCTTGCTGGAAAATTGCCCCTGGGAGACCATTTAGGAAAGGTCTTACATGGGGTCAAAGAATGTTATCAACGTACCGTTGGCCGGTTAAGTTTCCACGCATCACAATTAGATTGGACCGGCTATCATAGGATATGGCCCCCCAGACCATTACACCAGCTGTGCGGGCAATGTGACGTAGAACAGCGTGGGAGGAATTGTACCGCTCAGCTGGGCGCCTCCACACCGGTATAAGGCTATATCAATTGAGGAATATCACAGATTGGCAAAAAGTTGTGTTTAGTAATGAGTCTAGGTTTGTTTTAGGGACTGATGATAACCGTATACCGGTGTGGAGGCGCCCAGCTGAGCGGTACAATTCCTCCCACACTGTTCTACGTCACATTGCCCGCACAGCTGGTGTAATGGTCTGGGGGGCCATATCCTATGATAGCCGGTCCAATCTAATTGTGATGCGTGGAAACTTAACCGGCCAACGGTACGTTGATAATATTCTTCGACCCCATGTAGGACCTTTCCTAAATGGTCTCCCAGGGGCAATTTTCCAGCAAGATAATGCTCGTCCGCATACAGCAAGAGTTGCTCAAGACTTCCTACGTCATTTTCAGACTCTTCCATGGCCGGCCCGCTCCCCCGACTTATCCCCTTTAGAGCATGTGTGGGATCAGGTAAAACGTCAGATGCCGTCGTGTCACTCTGTGCGTGATTTGGAGTTGGCTGTTACAAATTTGTGGGCCCATCTGCCTCAGGACAACATCAGGCGTCTAATCAACTCAATGCCGGGCCGTATGGCGGCATGAATTTTAGCTAGAGGTGGTCCAACGCGCTATTGAAGTTGCTCTGTATGTGTGTCCTTGCACACCCTGTATTCGTTCAATTGTCTTGATTTTGAGATCAAGTGAACCTCTCATCTGTATCATTATGTGTATTAAATTTCATTTCAATCCGATGCTTTCTTCTTGGGTCGCTATTTTCAATGTGCCTGAGTGTATTTAATTGTGCAAGTAAAAGATATTTTTTTTAACAATCTCCACCAGTGATGTGGAGAAAGAATAACAGGCTACATGCGATACAACCTATCATTTCAGTATCTGAGCAAATCTTAACAGAGATTAAAAGAAACTTTTTGAACAGAAAGAAAATTAGAAAAAAAAACTACTATTATTTCATCCATTTTTTGATTATATTATTACTTGCATTTCTTGAAATATAACTTTTATCCGCAAGATCCCCCCCCCCCCTAAGTTCCACATCATACCTTCACATTTTTTAGAAATTGAAATTAATGATAAATACATTTGCTTTTGCTCCATTTAGTTGTTTATCTGGTCCTTTGAATTCCTGGAGCTTCACATAAAATACGAAATGTTGTTTTTGTCCATTTAATACAAAGCTAAGGAATGAAAAAGCACTTTCGAGCTTCTTCAAGCAAATAGTAGATATAATGGCCTATATCCTTGTAAAATTGGAGCAATTACCAAAGTGTCCTTCATATAAATTGTTGTACCTACTTGAAGGCAAAAATCATCGTTTTACGAAATATACTTAAGTTTTACTCAAAAAATAATTTGCGAACAAAGGAATTAAAATACAGTTTCAAGAATTTAGGCACTATATGAAAGTTAACACAGTGTTGGAAATTAATTTAAATTATACAACTGAATTCCTCTTTGCGTGAGAAAAAAATGAAAACCTTCAATTTTGTTGACAATGAAATATTTTAGGTTTTTACAGTTCAGTTAACGGTTAATTATTATGATTTTTAAAAAGTTACTGTAAACCGATAAATTGTCCTACTCCAAGGATTACAAATATATAGAACTTTTATGATTACATTAACTAGTTAAAAATATACAAGGGTTCAAAAGTGCAACAATTAGCATTTTTGTGAAGGTTGTTCATTCAAGTGGATCAATTTTGAATTGCATGCAACTCCTAAAATAGAAAATTTTATGCTAAAACCTTTTAAATATTTTTATATATGCACAAAGTGAACCTGTGTGCCAAATTTTATAAAAATCTATTTCCATGCGACCACTACTTTTTTCTCATTTTTGCTCATTTCACATGGAATGACCCATATTTGATAGATTCATTCATTGTTGTAATCAAATCTTCTATGAATCAACCAATCTCCTTTCATGTACTATATTCGATTAATCAGTCAACAAACCGTTCAAAAAATTCATTATTTTTTCTTTTGCTCATTCAATCAATAAACCAAGCAATTACTCAATCATTTGTTCGTTTTATTACTCAATCGATGAATCATTATTTCATTCAACCATTTATTCAATAATTATTTATTCGTTGAGTCAATAATTATTTTATCGTTCAGTAATTCATTCATTCATTCATTTCTTCAAACAATCAATATTCAATGAAGCTACCAGTCATTCAAACACTCGATCTCTCACTTTTTCGCTTATTTGTTTAATCACACTCATAAACTCATTTGTTTCGGCATTCATTCGTTTTTTTTATTTATTTGATCATTCATTCGTTATCTAATTAACCTATTACAATTTTTTAGTTCATTTATTTAAATTTTCAACGTTTCCATTTAATGTGAATTTAACCGGAACTGATTTTAAACGAATCGAAATCCATCTAGATTACTTTCATTCTGAACAAAGTTAGTTCACATTACAGTCTTATAAAATAAATGAAAGATTTAATTTAAACAAGGACCAAAAGAATGGTTGTTAAAATTAATGAATGAGAGAATATATAAACTAATTAATGAATGCGTCAAAATAAATGCAAAACTGAAGGATTTCATTGATAGATTTAAAAGAATGAGTGAACAAATGAATAATTAATAATTAATTGATAGAAAAAATGAATAAAATATTGACAGATTGAATGAATGAATAAGAACATGAGTAATAGGTCGATTAATGGAGACCCATTGATGACTAATTAATGGATTGATTAATTGTATACATAGTTTATTGGTTAAATAGATGAATAATTAGTTGATTTATTGATATGTGTGTATACGTATAGTCGTATATATACACTTATGCGTAAGTATGGTATATGTTTATATATTATCACATGATGCAAATAGAAATTTGTTCGTATATATGTGTATAAGTAAATGATTCATTGATTGCTTAGTGTACTCAATCACTTAATCCATCATTCATTCAAAAATCAATGAATTAATTTCTTCTAACTATTCAATAAATCCATCATTTATTCATTTATTCATCCAGTCAATCATTTGGACATCAATTCTCGCAATCAGTTATCAAGCAATTAAGTAGATAGTCGATCAAACCATCGTTCCTTCGCAAGTTCATCAACTCAATCACATATCAACTAGTTCAATTACTGATTCATTCCTCCGTTAGATTAATCTATCAAACTATTATTCGCTAATTCAATACATTACACGTTCAGGCGTTCATTTATTCATTCATTCAATTACTCAATTAGTTGTTCGTTCAAGAGCTTACTCAACCAGTCATTCATCCAAACGATTTCTAGATTTATTTTTCATTCATAAATTCACATATTCATTTATTTATTCAATCAATCAATCAACCAGTCCTGTCAATCCTTATTCACGCCCATATCTCTGGTTCTAATTTGAAAGAGGGTGCCAGGGCTAGAGCCTCGAAGGATTAGACTTTTGCCTATTGGTTCGCGGAAGGTATTTTATTTCCCTCCTACCACCCTGGAGCTCAATTAAATCGCTAACACATCGACAAAGTCTGGCCAAGACCAAATTGACATTCCCACTTATTTAGCTGATGCTAATGCTCTCGTCAAACTTAACCCATTAATGCCTAGTGTCCCTTTTTAGGGACGGTCCAAAAAGGGTCTGCATTGACCAAAAATGAATATTTCAACCAAATAATAGTGTTTAATTATTATTTTGGTATTGTTTCAATTAATTATTAACAGATTGTAGCACATAACCATTGTAAAGTGTGTTCTATAGCCGTGTAACCAGTGTACAAAATATCTTTGGAAAAAAAAATGACAGGCCTAACAAGGCTCAAGACGATACATCACAATTTCTCTCGATAGAATTAAAAACACGAAAGTTGCAACAACTGCCAAGAGGTGAAACTTAAAAGCAAGCATGTCTTCGATTGCGCCTCGGTCGCTGTTGCTATGCATATTCGAAATTACTCCACTGAAAAAGACTAAACGCAGAATCTGCAGTACAAATAGCGAAATATATTCAGGTACACCACTCTGTCTAATTTCATAGAACAGGACAACAGCAACGACTCACTCTCATACTCACTTATTCATTAATTAATAAATTTATTTATGTTCTCCGTGTACTCCTTTATTTATTTAAACATTCATATTTTCATTCACTAACTCACTTCAATTATTCATTAAGTTATTTATGCAGTTTTTTTATTTATTTCTTTTTTCAATAATTCATACTTTTATTTCCTAATTCACTTCATTTATTCATTTAGTTATTCATTAATTCGTTTACTTTTTTATTTACTTACTCTTTTTCAATCATTCATACTTTCATTTCCTAATTCCAATCGTTCTACAGATTTATAAGTTGTTCGTAAATTCATTTATTCATTAATTAATTTAAACAACCAATCCACCAGCTGTTCAAGCTCTCACTCACTTTCGTACTCACCTATTCAATGATAAATCAATTTATTTACGCTTTCATTTATTCCTTTATTTATTTAAATATTCAGACTTTCATTTAACTAATTCACTTCATTTATTCATTAAGTTATTCAAGCAGTCATTCACTTATTTATTTATTTACTCATTTTTTCAATATTTCATACCTTTATTTCTTAATTTAACAAGGAATAAATGAATAAACAACTGAATGAGTGCATGAATAATCAATTTAATAAACGAAGTAAATTAGAAAGTAAAAGTGTGAAGTATTTAAAAAAAATAAATAAGTTAATTAGTGTATGAATAGCTTAATAAACACGAAGTTCTGTCAGTAGCATGTGATCAATACTCTCTTAACTATCTAAGACTGCAAAAATGTCAAACATACCTTTTTAGCATTTAAAGCTGATTTCTAAAAACAAAATATACCTCTATCATATGATGAAATAGGTACATAAAAGTAAGGGTGTGAATAATTAAATTTATTCATTTCCCAAGTAGTACACTTCGTTTTTTAAAGGTTGTGCAATGGTTATTAACGTTGTGACAACGGATTAAAAACGTTTATAAAACGTTAAAACGTTTTTTGTGCTACCTGGGTTAATTATTTATGAGCTTGTTCACTTATTTACTTTTTTTCTTTTTATCCATCATTCATACTTTCATTTCCAAATTCCAATAGATCTCTTAATTTATAGTTCGCTCATCAATCAATCAGTCATTCAAACCCTCATTCACTTCTATACTGACCCACTCATTGATTTATTATTTGCCTATGCTTTCACGTATTCCTTTATTTTTTTAAACATTCACAC
The DNA here is from genome assembly GCA_038373865.1 of Uloborus plumipes. Taxonomy (NCBI): domain Eukaryota; kingdom Metazoa; phylum Arthropoda; class Arachnida; order Araneae; family Uloboridae; genus Uloborus; species Uloborus plumipes. Next base: position 7,409 of record JAXGGA010002720.1, read on the forward strand.
TTTCATTTCCTAATTCACTTCGTTAATTCATTACATTATTCATGCACTCTTTCACTCATTTGTTTATTCATTCATTTTTTAATATTTCACACTTTAATTTCCTAATTTATTTCATGCATTCATTTAATTATATATTCATTCATTCTCTTGTTTATTCATTTTTTTTTCAAATATGTCTTTATTCATTTAATTGTTCACGTACTCATTCACTTATTTATTTATTAAATTATTCATGCACCCATTCACATCTTTATTTATTTATTCCTTTTTTCAATAATTCACATTTTCATTTTCTAATTCACTTCATTAATTCATTTAGTTGTTCATGCACTCATTCACTGATTTATTCATTTTTTCTTTTTATCTGTCATTCATACTTTCATTTCCAAATTCCGATTTATCCTTTTAATTACAGTTTGTTCGTTTCCTTCAGCCAATTAATCAACCAGTCGTTCAAACCCTCGTTCACTCCAATACTCAGTTATTTACTGATTAATTAATTTTTCTACACTCTCATACATTCTTTTATTTATCTAAATATTCATAGTTTCATTTCCCTATTCACATTATTTGTTCATTTACTTATTCAAGCACTCGTTCACTCGTTTGATCATTTATTCCTTGATTCAGTAACACATTCTCTTTTTTCTTCATTCACTTCCTTTATTCATTTAGTTATTCATGCACTCATTCAGTTTTTTTAACCAGTCATTCATAATTTAATTATTTATGCAATCACAGATACAATTATTTATTCATTTATTCCTTTTTTCAGTTATTCATAATTTTATTTCCTAATTTAATTCATTTAGTTATTCATGCGCTCATTCACCTACTTACTGATATTTTTCTTTCTTTCAATTATTTATATTTTAATTTACTAATTCCAATGGATCTATCGATTAATAATTCTTTTGTAATTTCACTTATTCATTCATTCCTTCAGTCGACCAATCAACAAGTTGTTCAAACTCTCACTCACGCCCAAGCTCATTTACTCATTGATTCATTAATTTATGTTCTAACTTATTCCTCTTTTTATTTCCTAACTCATTTATTTATGCACTCATTCACTTATTTATTCGTTCGTTTGTTTTTTCAAACATTTATTTATTCATCTATTTGTTCATGCACTCATTCACTTATTTATTCATGTGTACCTTGTTTCAGTGATCCATAATTTTATTCCTTACTTGAATTCATGTATTCACTTAGTTATTCATGCATTCATTCACTTAATCATTCATTCATTCTTTTTTCAACCATTCATTTATTCCTTTAAATATACATGCACTCATTCACTTATTTATTCATTTTTTTTCTTTTTATCAACCTTTCATACTTTAATTTCCTAACTTCAATCGATCAACCGGTTTATTATTCGTTATTTAGTTCACATATTCATTCTTTCCTTCAGTCAATCAATCAAACAATCGTTCTAACTCTCACTCAATTTCATATTCATTTACTCTTTGATTAGTTAATTTGTTTACGTTCTCATGTATTCCTTCATTTTTTTAAAACTTTTTATACTTTAATTTCCTAGTTTACTTCATTCATTCATTAAGTTATTCAAACACTCATTCACTCATTTATTCATTTATTCCTTGTTACAGTAATTTAAACTTTTATTTTATACTTCATTTCATTTATTTATTTAATTATTCATGCACTTATCTCTCATTCGATTTTTTTTTCAATCAATCATTTATTCATTTAATTATTCATTCACTCAATCAGTTATTTATTTATTAATTCTTTTTTTACTAATTTATGCTTTTATTTTCTGTTTTACTTAATTTATTCATTTAGTTAATCATACGCTTATTCACCTATTCTTTCTTCATTTTTTTTTCAATTATTCATACTTTCATTTACAATTTTCTATCAATCTATCAATTTATCTTACTTTCGTCAGTTCACTTATTCATTCATTCTTTCAGTGAACCAATCAACCAGGCGTTCAAACCCTCACTCACTTTCATACTCAATTACTAATTGTTTAATTAATCTGTTTACTGTTTTATTTATTGTTCTATTAATTTCTTTGTTTGTTATATCATGAATTCCCTTACTTATTTTAACACTTATTGTTTCATTTCCATATTCACTTCATTCATTCATTATTCATGCACTCATTCACTTATTTACTAATTCATTCCTTGTTTAAGTAATTTATACTTATATTTCCTAATTCACTTAATTTATTTATTTAATTATTAATGCACTCATTCACTTATTTTTTCTTTTGTTCCTTGTTTCAGTAATTCATACTTAGTTCCTAATTTACTTCATTTATTCATTTAGTTATTCATATCATCCATTCAATTATTTAATAATGTATTTCTAGTTTCAGTAATCCATACTTTTCTTCCCTAATTTAATTCATTTATTCATTCAGTTATTCATGCACTCATTCACGTATTTATTCATTAGTTCTTTTTTTCAATCATTTATTTAATCATTTAATAATTCATGAGCTCATTCACTTATTTATTCATTCTTTTTTTCAACCATTCATTTATTCATTTAATTATTCATACGCTCATTCACCTATTTATTCGTTTCTTCTTCTTTTTTACCAAGCATTCATACTTTCATTTCCTTATTCCAATTGAACCCTCGATTTATTGTTCGTTCGTTAGTTCACCCATTCATTCATTTCTTCAGTCAATCAAGTTACCAAGCTTTAAATTCTCATTCACTCTCAGACTCACTTATTTATGGATTAATTTGTTTTCGCTCTCATGTATTCTTTTATTAATTTAAACATTTATACTTTCACGTCTTAATTCACTCCATTCTTCATTTAATTATTCATAAACTTATTCACTTATTTACTCACTTTACTTTTCTTGGTTCAGTAATTCATACTTTTACTATTTCTTAATTATCTTTATTTATTCATTCAATCATGCCTCCATTTACCCCGTGTATCTTTTTCAACAGTTTATTTCATTATTCATATGCATTCATTCACTTATTTTATCTTTTTTCAGCTATTCATTTCATTATTCATGCACTCATTCACTTACTTTTTTATTTATTCCTTTTTTCAATAATTTCTACTTCAATTATTCATTAAGTTATTTATGCGCTTATTCACTTATTTATTCTCTTTTTTCTTTTTTTAAAAATCAGTCATATTTTTATTTCCTATTTTCAATCAATCTATCGATTTATATTTCGTTCATCCGTTTACTTATTCATTCATTCTTTCAGTGAATCAATCAACCAAGCGTTCAAACCCTCACTCACTTCCATCCTCACTTACTCACTGATTAATTCATTTTTTTACGATCTTATGTGTTTCTTTTTTAATTTAAATATTTATTCTTTATTCACTTCATTCATTTATTTACTTATTTATTCCTTGTTTCAGTAATTTATACTTTTATTCCCTACTTAACTTAATTTATTTATTCAATTATTTATGCACTCATTCACTTATTTTTTCTTTTATTCCTTATTTCAGTAATCCATACGTTTATTTCCTAATTTAATTCATTTATTCATTTAATTATTCATCCACTCATTCACGTATTTATTCATTCATTCTTGTTTTTTCAATCACTTATTTATTCATTTAATTATTCTTGAGCTCCTTCAACATTTACTTATTCATTATTTTTTTCAATATATATTTATTCATTTAATGATTCATACGCTCATTCACTGATTTGTTCCTTTTTTTCTTATTCATCAATCATTCATACTTTCATTTCCTAATTCCAACTGAATCCTCACTTTAGTGTTCGTTCTTAAATTCACCCATTCATTCATTTCTTTCGTTAGTAAATCTACCAAGCTTTAAATCCTCACTCATTCATGTACTCCTTTATTCATTGAGTAATTAATTTGCTTACGTTCTCATGTATTCCTTTATTTATTTAAAAATTCATACTTTCATGTCCAAATTCACTCCATTCTCCATTTATTCATTTAATTAGTCATGCACTCATTCACTTATTTGCTTATTTATTCCTTGTTTCAGTAAATCATCTTTTATTTCCTAATTATCTTTATTTATTCATTTAGTCATGCCCTCATTCACCCTTTGTATCTTTTTTTTGACCGTTTATTTAATTATTCATGAATTCATTCACTTATTCAATATTTTTTTTCAGCCATTGATCTCATCATTAATGTACTCATTTATTTATTCATTTATTTTTATCATTTTTCAATAATTCATACTTCATTTAGTTATTTATGCTCTCTTTTACTTATTTTTTAATTTTTTCTTCTTTTTTCAAATGCTTATACTTTAATTTCTCAATTTCAATCGATGATTTATAGTTCGTTCTTAAGTTCACTAATTCATTCATTCCTTCAGTCAATCTTAGCCAGGCGAGTTCAAACCCTCACGCACTGTCACACTCACGTACTCATTAATTAATTTGTTTACGTTGTTATGCATTCTATTTATTTAAATATTCATACTTTGATTTCCCAAATTACTTCCTTTTTTAGCCTATTTTCCCGTTAAAGTAAAAGAAAGACGAAAAAAGCATTGAGGTGGTGGCATCTTAAAAATATTGACGTCCAAAAAAAAAGTCAAAAAGGAAAAAAAAATTAAATAAATGCTGAAAAATTAAAAATTGGAAAGTAGTGTTTTGAGATGAGGAAAAAATGTGTGTCTGTCTGTCGATCTGTCTACTCCCTCCCCCCAATAACTTTTTAATGAACAGTCCGGTTTGAACAAACTTTTTCTTGCTCGAACAATCTCGGCGAGGACACATCATTCCCATGTTTCACTTTTTGATTTGAACAATTTCTCGTTCAAAAAGTTTGAACAATTTTCACTACGAAAAATAATCAAATGATTTTTCTGTATCAATCTGCCACTCTTTTCCTCCTACTATTCACGCCGGCAATATTCATACAACGGCCACACATTCACCGTCATTTCTGAACGTCAGTTTTCTCAGGTCATAATACTTACCGGTGCTAATAGCAGAGTATCTTAAATATTAAAAAAAAGGTAATAATTATCAATTAAGATTCTAAGTTAAATGCTTTTTATTGCCAAGAATACTGGAACAACGCCAATTAACAAACTCGTAGGTGACGTACGTCATTTATATTTCGAAGGAAAATGATCAAACTTTAACAATTCAGCAATGCTAATTTATCCCACAAAAACCAACCAGAAAACATTAAATCATAAGTGTTTTGCGTATATTGCCTATACGCAATATTAGGCAAGTTGTGTAATTGCGTATTAAACGAGAAGCATAAATGTCAAATGTAGTAACACGCAAAACCTTGATTTTCTCCAACATTTTTTTTTTGAAATGTGTCACTATTGCCACTGTAAGTAAGAAGTAATGCATTCGCAATCCTTCGTTCATTTATAAGTTTCCTTCAAATAATTCATTACTTCAACACAACTGACTTACGCAAAAACAATCACCTAGCTTTTAGATCTGCATATAAATGATATTCTCATTGAGAGTATATGCTAAAACTCAGTATTATTTGCACACCTTTCCTCTACTATGAATAATTTGAAATGTTTATTCCGTCTTACCACATTTACGCCCACGATATCTTTCAGCCATTCATAATTTTTCATCTCAATCAGAATGCAAGTATTGCATTCTGAACCCTTCGCTCATTCAAGCCTTATTTTAATCATTCATTTCTCATGAATTCTTGATTTACACAGCAGCAATTGGTGGGTTTTTAAATTCGCAAATGCAATTCATTCTCTTATAAAGTAATTCGCAAAACTCCCACCATTTACACAACTTTCCTCAAAAATTAGAATTTGAAATGCTCATTTTCGTTTTAGTACATTCAGAAGCCCCATATCAAACTTTTTAAAGCCATCCATAACTTTCCTCTAAATCAGAAGATAAATAATATATTCTTACAAACTGCCCTCCAAAATGAAGTCGAAACTTTTGTAAAATCACCCCTCTTCTTCCTTAACATTTCAATGACGCAGTTTGCCCCATGAGCTTCCCTCTCATTCTGTTGCTCTTTCAAACTTCATTTACAGCATCCAATACTTCACTGAATAGCAATCAACTAGTTATAGTATTTATAATACTATGCAAATACGCTATATTTGCAAACATTTTCCTATTAAATGTAAAATGTTATTTTCATCGTATTAGGATTCAAGCTTAATCAAGCTTAAACCATATTTTCCACAGCCATTCAAAGCTTTCAACCCCATTCAAAATACAGGGTGTCCACTCCTATCGTGGACCAATAGCTAATTTCTAAACCGTTAGAGATAAGCATATAGTTCATTTAGGAAAAAATCTCCAAATTACGAAAGGAATTTTGGGTCTATTCAATGTTTTTCAAAAAATCAAATTTTGAAAGAGTTACAAAATTTAAATTTTTATACAGCCCCCCAGTCCTATCAATCCTATTTAGTAAAACATTCTTGACACTGTAACGTTTAAAACTAAAAAAAAATCACTGTTCTTACACAAAAATTGACCGAGTTATGACGTTTTGAAAAATCAAGATTTTGAAGGATTTCGCATACGGTCCCTACTAGCGATCTCTCGATGACGTCATGAAATAATGCAAAATCTTGATTTTTCAAAACGTAATAACTCGGTCAATTTTTGTGGTAGAACAGTGATTTTTTTTTAGTTTTAAAAGTTACAGTGTCAAGAATGTTTTACTAAATATGATTGATAGGACTGGGGGGCTGTATAAAAATTTAAAATTCGTAACTCTTTCAAAATTTGATTTTTTGAAAAACATTGAATAGACCCAAAATTCCTTTCGAAATTTGGAGATTTTTTCCTAAATGAACTATATGCTTATCTCTAACGGTTTAGAAATTAGCTATTGGTCCACGATAGGAGTGGACACCCTGTATATGTAATGCATTCCTTCTCTTTTCAAGCTTCAGTTAAACCATTCAATCTTTTCGAACAGCTGATTCACACACACACACAGACACACACAAAAAAAAAGCCATCAACTGGTTTTCATATTCCTAAATACTACTCCATACACTAATTAAATGTTATGGGAAGTTTCCACAGCACTTCTCAAGAGTTAGGACACCCAATGAAAATGTCGAAATTAAGGAATATTTGAGCTATAAGGTTTCAAATTACCACGAGTTGACAGTAATCTATTCTTGACACGCATTCCTAATTTCACGCCTAAACTCACACTGTCACATGTGTCATTACATTCTCAGACATTTCCGAAAACTTTCAGTCTATTTTTTTTTTCTTCTAACTACACTTCAGACATGTGCCATCAAAATCGTCACAATGCATTCACTAATTGGACTTTAAATCAGGACCCTAACAAACTTATATGTGATCAAATTTGCACCCCCTTCTCAACTACTCTGCAAAAAGGGAACGGTTGTTTTTACAGTATAATACCGGCGAGGCTCCAAGTTAAAACTGTAATATGCACAGTAAGTTTATTACTGTAAAGTTAGACATTTTACAGTTTATTGCCGTAAAATTTAGCAATATTTTACTGCAAAAACAACAGCATAATACTGGCAGCCGAGGTTCCAGTTTAAAACTGTAAAATGCACGGTAATGAACTGTAAAATTAGCAATTTTACAGTTGATTACTGTAAAATTATAAATTTTTACAGTTTATTACTGTAAAATTTACTGTGTTATACTGTAAAAACAACATTCATTTTCTACAGTGTATATTTTAACTTAAAATATTTCTTTCCTCCTCATATCTTGAGACATATTCAGAATCTCCATTTAGAATAAGAATGTTAACACCTTTACATATCTCACAAATGTTAACTCAAAATCATACTTGCTTTATACTATACTTCAGGCAAGCGGCATCGCACATCTCATATACATGCATACTTTTATATTCTCATTCAGAATGCTAATACACCATCATGTATTCAAGAGCCATTCAGACACAAGACATCGCACTTCTCACGCTTCACATGCATTTCCAACAACTATTCTGCTTTTTCCACAATTTTACTTTAAAACGCACTCATTTTTTGTCACTCTTCAGACACACGTCAATACATTCTTCACTCGCATTCACTATTTTCATTCTTAATCTGAATTACAGTTACTGTAATACAGTTACTTTTCCTCACATTTTCTCAGTGGTTTCAGCACTGCAAAAAATAAGCTGTTGTTTTTAGAGTATAATAATGACAGCAGAGGTTCCAGCTTAAAACCGTAAAAGCAAAATAATATACTGCAAAACTAGCTGTTTTACAGTTTATCACTGTAAAATTAGCAATTTTGCAGTTTATTACTGTAAAATTAGCATTATTGCCACAAAATTGGCTGTATTATACTGTACAAACAACAATATAATGCTCGCAGCAGAGGTTCCAGTTTAAAACTGTAAAATGCGCAGTAATAAACTGAAACCTTTACAGTTTATTACTGGAAACTAGCAATTTTACAGTTTACTACTGTAAAATTTGTAATTTTACAGTTTATTACAGTAAAATTAGCTGTTTTATTTAAAACAACATCTATTTTTTACACTGAATTTAATATCTTTTAAACAACATATTCTTCACTTGCACTCATTACTTTCATTCTCATGAAGAAGTTTCTAATACACTATCACAACATTTCCACAAATCATCTTAAAACATTTAGTTAAGAAATTCTATTCATCTTAATATTCTTTAGAAATGTCCTACAAACTGTTCACCTGCATTCATAACTTTCATTCCCAACGCAGTCACATTCCCACACACATTCCAATTATCACATTGGCACACATTTTCTTAGCTATTTTATTTTAATGTGTCCTTTCCCCTCTCGTATTCTTTAGACGCGTGGTCTTCACATTTATTCACTTTTCATTCAAAATCAGAATATTAATACACGCATATCTCACAATTCATCTTAAAAAGTTTCTTTATTCTCACTATCCTTCTGACACGCGACGCCGTACATGTTACATTTTACTTTTTATTCTCACATTCTAAATACTAATACACTTACACGTGTTCACATTTCGCCACATTTTCACCTAAATTTTATTGTAAATTATCTTGTTGTAATAGTCTCTAGACTCACATCAACACTCTTCATACACACACAAATTTCTTTCTTAACAACAACAATTTTCTATCTCAATTAATACGCTTTAAAAAATGAATGTTGTTTTTACAGTATAATACAGCTAATGTTATGGTAATAAACTGTAAAAATTGCTAGTTTTATAGTAATAAATTGCAAAATTGCGAATTTAACAATTTATTACCGTGCATTTTGCAGTTTTAAACTGGAACCTCTGCTGCCAGTTTTTTCTGTTGTTTACGGCAATAAACTGTAAAATTGCTAAAGTTACAGTAAGAAACTATAAAATTGCTAGTTTTACAGTTTATTACTGTGCATTTTACAGTTTTAATTGAAACCTCGGCTGCCAGTATTATACTGTAAAAACAACAGTTCATTTTTTGCAGTGTACAGTCACATTACCAGACATTTCCTCAAGAGCTTAAAGAATATTATACCTGTTCTTTTGATATCCTTCAATCATACGACATCATGGGCCTCCCATGCATTCATTACTTTCATTCCCATAAGAAATTCTAACGCGCATACCATTACAAGATTTCCACACACTATCTTAACACAATTATATTTCAAGAAAACGTCGTTCAAGAAAAAAAGTTCAAGAAACGTCGTCACTAACGTCGTTAGTCACTATCCTGCAGACACACGCCAGCAGACTCTTCGTGTACATTCACAATTTTCTGTCTACAACAGAATTATTCCTTCCCAAAACTAAGTCAATTATATTTAAACAAATTTTCTCGATAGCTTCAGTTTAACTTTTTTATTTTTTCTTAACATCTTTCAAATATAAATTTTTCCCTTCACTGGTATTCATTACTTTCATTCTCATAACGAATTCTCTCACTTTAACTCACTTTCCATTGGGTCAATCCATGTCAAATCACCCAGGAAAACGGGATTTTGTAACCCATGTCCTCGGATTTTGATAAAATTTGGTGTATTTAATATTTTTATGGTGGTTAGTAACCATATGAATTCTTTTGCCCATATGTGATCTGGTTTTCGTTTTACAGGCCGTCAAACTTTTCAAAAATTTGCATTTTCTGTCAACCGCTAAGCCTAATCTGCATGTATACATATCTCTTCAGTAAACTGTGACGGGTGCAGAAATCTTTCAATCTTTCCAAAAATTCTCAGATATGTTGCTGAAAGTATGAGGATTTAATAAAAAAATACTTGAAATTTATATAATATAATTTTGTTTGAATAAAATTTGAATAAACTACGACAAGCATTTTTTTTCTTGTGCAAAACATGAGTTTACTTAAGTGGCATTTCACGAAAAGGCGGAGGTCCTATTCAATAATGGAAGCATTCGAAATGAGACTGAAGGTGTGTTCTATCATTGCAAAGAATAAAATTAGTGGTTTTTTTCGTTTTCTCGTTGCTGTTGCACAATATACACATTTCAGTATCAAAATTTTTGAAAAAAAGTTCTAGTCATTTTCCTAACCTAAATTTCACTGAAAAGCAAACATAAATTTATTTTTAAGTGAATTTACAGCCCTATTATGCTACTTAAAAATCATCTTAATCCCTTATTAAGCAGAAAGACAAGTGAGAAATAATTTATGACTCCCAAATTCAGTTGTTAAGTTCAGCAAAATATCATATGTAGAAAAAAGATGTGCAAAACATGAATTCACTTTAGTAGCTTTTTATGAAGAGGCGGAGGTGATATTTACTATTAGAAGCATTCGAAATAAACCTAAAGGTGTGTTCTATCATTGCAAAGAACAAAATTAAAAAACAAAATTAGTGGCTTTTTTCGTTTTTTTTTTTTTTTTTTTGCTATTGCACAATATATACATTTCAATACCAACATTTTTGAAAAAGGTTCTAGACATTTCCCTAACTTAATTTTCAATATTTTCTGTGTAAAAGAAGCATAGCTCATGCTTTTGTAGCATAAAAACGTATTATATTTATTTTTAATGATTTATAATTGTATTGAATGTGCGAAGAAGAGACAGGCTAGCACAATCTTTGAAGAAAAAATAACAATGAAACATATGAGTTTCCGAATATTATCGGACTGTTTGTCTTTGAAGTGTTTGTGTGATCCTGCTTTCAGCAATTTAAGGAATATACTGTTTGATATTTTAACGCTCGACCTTCCTTGCATTGCCGACGTCGGACTGTACTTGTTGAAGTCACGTTATCATGAAATATTCGGAATACTTATTTTGTACATATTCAATCTCCTTTTGAAGAGAATAGTAACATCTTCCAGAATCTTATGTTACGGACCGTTTGACGAAGTTATTTCATCTAACATCTTACCATTTCTTGGTTATAGTAAAGATAATAGTCCTTTCTTAGGTAAAAGATAGTCCTGCTTCAAGTCCAGCATAGACACTTACTTGAAAATTTTCAATTTTTTTCTTTTAAACTCCAATAGCAAGTGTCGAAGGCTGTATTTGCTCTTAACTGGATGCTGAAATTTCTAGTTTATTTTTATTGAATTATGTCTGTCCGGAGCTCCAGCTTTTTAATTATCTCCTATTATTATTTATCAGCGCAAACCAACCTTCCTGATAAGCGAATCCAATGAAAAACAAACAAACCAAAATAGAAAACCCACTCACATTCTTTATCCCTCTTATCACTATGACCCATATTTTGATAAAATAAGAAGAGACCTGATACATGCGCAAATGCAAGGAAGATTGAGCGTTAAAATATCAAACAGTATATTCCTTAAATTTGCTGAAAACAGGATCACACAAACACTTCAAAGACAAACAATCCGATAATATTCAGAAACTCACATTTTTAATTATTATTTTTACTTTAAAGATTGTGCTATCCTATCTCTTCTTCGAACATTCAATACAATTATAATTCATTAAAACTAAATATAATACGTTTTTATGCTACAAAAGCATGAACAATGCTTCTTTTACACAAAAAATATTGAAAATTAAGTTAGGAAAATGACTAGAACTTTTTTCAAAAATGTTGGTACTGAAATGTGTATATTGTGCAATAATAGCAAAAAAAAAAAAAAAAAAACCACGGAAAAAAAAAAAAAAAAAAAAAAAAAAAAAAAAAAAAAAAGCCACTAATTTTGTTCTTTGCAATGATAGAACACACCTTTAGGTTTGTTTCAAATGCTTCTATTATTGAATATGACCTCCGCCTCTTCATAAAAAGCTACTGAAGTAAATTCATGTTTTGCACATCTTTTTTCTACATATGATATTTTGCTGAATTTAACAACTGAATTTGGGAGTCATAAATTATTTCTCACTTTTCTTTCTGCTTAATAAGGGATTAAGATGATTTTTAAGTAGCATAATAGGGCTGTAAATATACTTAAAAATAAAGGTATGTTTGCTTTTCAGTGAAATTTAGGTTAGGAAAATGACTAGAACTTTTTTTCAAAAATGTTGTTACTGAAATGTGTATATTGTGCTACAGCAACGAGAAAACGAAAAAAAAAACCACTAATTTTATTCTTTACAATGATAGAACACACCTTCAGGCTCATTTCGAATGCTTCCATTATTGAATTGGACCTCCGCCTTTTCGTGAAATGCCACTTAAGTAAACTCATGTTTTGCACAGGAAAAAAAATGCATGTCGTAGTTTATTCAAATTTTATTTAAACAAAATTATATTATATAAATTTCAAGTATTTTTTTTATTAAATCCTCGTACTTTCAGCAATATATCTGAGAATTTTTGGAAATATTGAAAGATTTCAGCACCCGTCACAATTTACTGAAGAGATACGTATACATGCAGATTAGGCTTAGCTGTTGACAGAAAATGCAATTTTTTGAAAAGTTTGACGGCCTGTAAAACAAAAACCAGATCACATATGGGCAAAAGAATTCATATGGTTACTTACCACCATAAAAATATTAAATACACCAAATTTTATCAAAATCCGAGGACATAGGTTACATGACCGGGTGAACTGATGTGGAATGACCTCATTGCAACATTTCCATGCACAATCTTAAAACTTCCAGTTCAAAGAATTACATATTTTTTAACGGGTCTTTCAGACACTGTTCTTCATACAGACGTAACAGATTCTTCAGACGTATTCACATTTTTTTTTAACTGCTCCAATTTTCTATCGAAACTGCTACAATTATAATTCCAAAAACTCTTTTTAAAGGATTTTTAACACTCTCACCATCACAAAATTTCCATGCATAACCTTAACAATTGTAGTTCAAAACATTATATTTATCTTAATGCCCTTCCTACACATTTCAATAGACTCTTCACGCACTCACAAATTTATTTTTTAAACAATATAATCCTTAATCAGAGCTAAGACAGTTTAAAGTCCACATTTTCTTAACAGCTTTAACTGAAAATTTTCCTACTTCGTTTTCATTATCATTCAGGCAAACGAGATCAAACTCTCTCACGTGCATTCACTACTTTCATTCTCACTCACATTCCCACACACAATCTATGTTTCAAGGCATAATTTTAGCACTTTAATTATTATTTTTTTAAATCTTCTTTTTAAAATGTCTTTCAAAACACCATCCTTTCGACTTACGTCAACAGACTCTTCGCACGCATTGAATTTTATTACTTAGGGCAGACCGGGCACGTTTATGCGGATTTTTTTCAATGAATTTTCTAATTTTTATGTTTCAATATTGTAAATTTTTGATGTTATGGTCGTATAAAGCAGTTAATAAAGTTGAAGTTTGCTTATTCAGTTTTTACCCTGCTTGAGTATTTAAACGTTAACAAAATAATTTTAGGTCAATGTCTGCTGCGTAAAAGTGTCCCGTACGCAGAGTCACTTATTGATCCAATCTCACTTACAGAGCGGCATTTTTCATTATTTTGACATCGAACTTAGTTATGTTAGTTCTTTTACCATAATGTCTTACCATCTATAAAATAAGAACATTTACAGAATAGTCTACAAAATTAAAGTCGAATGGACATGAAGACATAACTATATTTGCAAGCTTCTAGAAACGAATCTCTACTCAATTAAGACTTAAATGATAATTATCAAAACTAAATAGTCTGAAAATACCAAAAAGGTTTGATACAGTACGTCGCAAAAAAGCTTCAAAGGCACGTTTACGCAGTAGCAACTTGCGTAACCTGTTAATGCGTAAACGGGCCCTATCGCCTTGTTCGGATTTATTTTTAATGCGCAATGAAATTTTATAAAAATTTTGTTCAAATACGAATACTGGTCTCAAGGATAAAGTTCTGCTAATATTCATATATTTGATTAATTTTATCTAAGCATTCTTTGTTCACAATGAGTTTCCATAAGTTCGACACAAAATTTACTCAAGTTCGCAAAAAACAGGATATCCTCCCCTGATGCTATACCAAACTCGAAGGAAGCTAAAAACCTCGTGAGAGTACATGCTAGGGACCAGCATCAATCTGTCACGACTGGTGACACACCTACCATAATACACTTCGAAAAAAGGGCACTGCGTAAACGTGCCCTGTGCGTAAACGTGCCCTGGTCTACCCTAATCAAAATAATTCTTAATTAAAACTAATACAAATAAATTTGCCCAACAATTTTAATTTAAAATGTTCTTTCTATTTTAATAGCTTTCAAGCATACAGCCGCCATGCCTTTCACACGTATTCATTACTTTTCACTCTTATCAGGTATTCGAACACAGTGACAATCACAATATCTCCAGGCACAGCCTTAACACGTACAGTTTAAAAAATGCTGCTCCTCAAGATATTCTTTAATCTTTACCCGCTATCCCTCAGAAACTCGTCAAAAGACTCTTAGCATGCATTCATAATTTTCATTTTTAATGTGCAGTTTTTCTCGATAAATATATTTTTAAATGTTTAGTTTCTTTTCATACTACTAGACATACAACGTTTTCTTCACCTTCATTCATATATTTTTTTTTGATTTTGAATAGTCACACAATTACATACAGAGTGTGATTCAAAAACAACTAAATTTCATTTAATACACCGCCATCTCAGTTATGCCACGCAGAGACTGCAGTTTCATTCTTATTAGAGCTCTTCAGTTTGGAATCGACTAACAGGTAACTTAAACCAATTTAGTAGCTTCTATGAGTGTTTTCTGCCTCCAGTTTGGTTAATGTCTGTTCCAGGCTGCAGTCTCAGGATGGAAGAACCGAGACGGAGGTGCATTAAACGAAGTTCTGCCTTAACCCTGGCTTAGATACGATAAATTACTGTTCAACAATCGAGTTTTTTAGTAATAGAATAAAATGAGCGTGATAATATCCGCTTTTAATATAACTAATATTCATTTAAAATAAGATTCATTTGTCCTAAAACAACGTTTTGAAAAGTCGATTTATTCATAGACTTTTCTAATTTGGTTTTGGATTACGCTTTAGCATCTAAGTCACGGTGGCTCGAATAGCTGGAACATCATCGCAAAATGCTCCTACACTTGCAATTTTAGTTTCGGGAACAGAAAATAGATTTGTGTCCTCGAGTTCTCTCTGTATTCGTCTATTCTACAGTCAAACCTGGCTATCTCGAATTTCACGGGACAGTAGAAAAATTCGAGATACGAAGGTTTCGAGATACAGTTGTTGAGATAAAATTTACAAAAATAAGCATTTGAAACAAAGTCAAATACTTAATAGATTGTTTTGCACTGATATTGTTGAATATTTTACTGTACGACATGTTGTGAGTCCACGTTTTACTAATTGTGATGACTATATCGATAGCAAGTTAATGCCTACCTTTAAGTACGAACATAGTCTTTGAATGATTGTGCAAAAGATGATTTTTGTCTCCACAAGCTATACCGTTTATAAAGGTGGCTGGTGATGAAATTCAAAAATGAGAGTCGTCGAAATGCGATATATGGAGGTTTTTGAGAAAAATCATTCGAGATACACATCAGAAAAAACATTAAATTTATGTTGTAAAAGTAGGGAAATTGAAATATTTCGACATAGAAAGGTTTTCGAGATAGGTAGGTTCGAGTTAACAGGTTCGACTGTATAACCTTGTGACTATTTTCTGTTTCTGAAACTGAAAACTATAATGGACGGAGCTTTTTACCACGTTGTTACTATGAAGTTTAAAACAGCCGTGAGACAGCTGCTAAAGAACATTTTCAAAACCAAATTTAAAATGTCTATGGATAAATTGGTTGTCTGCTCAAAATATTGTATTGAGTTAAATGAATCCTATTTTGAATAAATATACACTTTAAAATATAGTACTATGCTTATTTCATTCTATCACTAATAGTCAAAGATCCCACTAGGGTTGACCTACACTCATTGAGTTTCGTAAATTTATTAACATTAATGAAGAGCAAAAGTTGCGAATAATACGCTAAAGTCAAAGTTTCTTCCTTTTTCAGATCCCTAATAAGGGCTATCAGGAGCTAAAAGGTGCCAAAAAATGACTGATTTATCCTCATCGAGTTTCCTAAAACTGTTAACATAAATGGAGAGTGGAAGTTGTAAATAAAACGACAATATAAGGTTGTCTACTTTTTTCGGATCAGGCTAAGAAACTAAATGAGAGTAAAATCAGTCATTTTTTTAGCACCTTTTAGTCCCTGATAACCCTGGTTAGGGATCTGAAAAGGGTAGACAACCCGAAATTGTCGTTTTATGCACAACTTCTACTCTCCATTTATGTTAGCAGTTTTAGGAAACTCGATGAGGGTAAATCAGTCATTTTTTGGCACCTTTTAGCCCCTGACAACCCTCATTAGGGATTTGAAACGGGTAGAAACTCTTACTTTATCGTTTTATTCGCAACTTTTACTCTTCATTCATGTCAATAACACTGTTCGACAAAAAAAAACCTTGAAAATGCTTCTGGTATTTTGAAGGCTGATTCTTATGTAAAATGACCCCCTGAATCCGAATATGACCCCCGTTTTCGCCCATCACGTCCCAATTTTTTTTAAAACGCCCCCCCCCCTTTTTTTTTTCATTTTTCCTTAGTTTCAGGGCTATTATATTTTTTTTGGAGGGGAACGGAGTCTTATATTCACCAATAAATTTTTTTGAAGGTCAAGAGAGACTCAAAGTTTAAAATCATGAGCACCGAGAAAAAATCGGGGAACTTGGGGGGGCGTGGCCCCCCAAAATATTTGAAAAATCACCAAAAACGATCTTTTTATTCTAGTTTCTTTAAAAAGACCTTTAAAACATTTTTTTCGGTGCAGAACCAGAGTATAGGATCCGCTCCTATGGCTCCTGGGTCAGAAAAAATTTTCACGCTGTAAAATTTAAAAAAAAAAATAAAATAATGCTTTAAAAATCGCACTTTGCACTCGAGTTTTAAAGCAGGTCTTCAGCCAAAAAAAAAAAAACAAAATTGTGGCTGATTCTTATGTCAAATGACCCCCTATTTCCAAATATGACCTCAGTTTCCCCCCTCCA
Organism: Uloborus plumipes; assembly: GCA_038373865.1. Taxonomy (NCBI): domain Eukaryota; kingdom Metazoa; phylum Arthropoda; class Arachnida; order Araneae; family Uloboridae; genus Uloborus; species Uloborus plumipes. The sequence continues at coordinate 24,816 of JAXGGA010002720.1, forward strand.
CCCCCTCTTTCCAGAGAGTCCCCCCCCCCCCCAATTCAGAGTCATTTTACTAATTCGGAGGGGAAAAGTACATTACGTAACCCGTTAACATAATTCTAAAAGGCAACAGAGGTTCAAAGTTCAAAATCATGTACATGTGTACCAAAAATATAAACTATGGCGGTGTACCCCCCCCCCCCCAAAAAAAAAATCTTCTTTTCTTGTTTTTCTAAAAGACGTTTTAAACCTTTTTTTTTTTTTTTTGTGAAAAATCAGAGTATTGAATTTTCTTTTCTTTTTTTGGGGAGGGGGGAGGGGGGAGGTATACCGCCCTAGTTTATATTTTTGGTACACATGTACATGATTTTGAACTTTGAACCTCTGTTGCCTTTTAGAATTATGTTAACGGGTTACGTAATGTACTTTTCCCCTCCGAATTATAAAATGACTCTGAATTGGGGGGGGGGGACTCTCTGGAAAGAGGGGGTGGAGGGGGGAAACTGAGGTCATATTTGGAAATAGGGGGTCATTTGACATAAGAATCAGCCACAATTTTGTTTTTTTTTTTTGGCTGAAGACCTGCTTTAAAACTCGAGTGCAAAGTGCGATTTTTAAAGCATTATTTTATTTTTTTTTTTAAATTTTACAGCGTGAAAATTTTTTCTGACCCAGGAGCCATAGGAGCGGATCCTATACTCTGGTTCTGCACCGAAAAAAATGTTTTAAAGGTCTTTTTAAAGAAACTAGAATAAAAAGATCGTTTTTGGTGATTTTTCAAATATTTTGGGGGGCCACGCCCCCCCCCCCAAGTTCCCCGATTTTTTCTCGGTGCTCATGATTTTAAACTTTGAGTCTCTCTTGACATCCAAAAAAATTTATTGGTGAATATAAGGCTCCTTTCCCCTCCAAAAAAAAAAAATAATAGCCCTGAAACTAAGGAAAAATGAAAAAAAAGGGGGGCGTTTTAAAAAAAAATTGGGACGTGATGGGGGAAAACGGGGGTCATATTCGGATTCAGGGGGTCATTTTACATAAGAATCAGCCTTCAAAATACCAGAAGCATTTTCAAGGTTTTTTTTTTGTCGAACAGTGTAATTTGAGGAAACTCGATGAGGGTAGGTCGACCCTTGTGGGATCTTGAACTATAAGAAGTTCAGTTGTTTTTTGATCACATTGCGTATCTCACAAACGTTAACTGAAAATGTTCTTTTCCTCTTACTGTCCAACAAACTCGCCACATCATACATTTCACATGCATCCATACTTTTTACTCTCATTCAAAATACCAACACACGCACATTTAGTTATTTTCAACGTTTAAGCACTCAAAAATTGCAGAGTGCTGCATACATGTGTTTCGACATTGCAAGGAACGCCTTTTTCAATGCAAATGAGCTTATAAATGAAAAGACATTTTTTTTTTGCTTTAAAAAAGGTGTTCTTTGTAACGCCGAACCACATCTCTGCAGTATTCTGCAATTTTTGTGCGTTTAAACGTTGAAAATATTTAATTCACTTTTCTGCACAAAGATGTAATTATTTCAAGCATACATTTACTCTCATTTCTCACTTTCTCTGACATTTTGGGCTCAAAGTCACATGATTAGCATACATTTCCTATTTTTATTCTTTCAGAATACAAACACGCAATATCATCTCTTTCACACACATTTTCACAGTACTGTACAACCTCGAAAGCCTTGCCTAGCACCGTCGGACGGTTCTATTTCAGAAAAGCTTGACAGCTTGATTATGAAAATGCACCACGGCAGTATTTCTTCTTAGACCAATCTCCATATATTATTTCTCTAAGCTGAATCCTATACCCGGTCGAAACTCGCTCATTTCTTTATCGAATTTCAAGAAAATTTATGATTTTGAAGCTTATCCCGCGGGCTATTGACGAAAATTAGACCCACCCTCTAAAAAGTGTCGGTTCGTTTTTTATTCGAACTTCAATTTTTGGGCACAAAATTGACTCTATCTAGCGAAATAATTGTCGTATCGTCTCCATTTTGATTTCATTCGAAAGATTTTAAAAAATGCGTTCTTTAGAACGTTTCTCCGCTAGCGCCGCGTAACGAGAATCTCAAAAATCCACGTTTAAGCGACTTATAAGCGATTGAAGTTTGAAAAAGTTAAATTTTTTGCTCAACTGTCAAAATCGTTACATTGTTGCTCAAATCAATTTTAAATGCGACATTTCAAGCCAAGGCTTAGCTCGGTAAACCTTAATTGTAACTTTTATTGTTTCAAAATACTATGGTAGTTTTGCGATAACGTTAGTATTTAGTTTCGTAGTAGCCTTGGGTATTTGATTTTAATACAGGGTATCACTTTTGTAGTAGTTGTAAAAGTGAACGTGTCTGATCTCTTTGAAAAGTTGTCAGAACGACGGCAGTAGATGGCGATGTTGTGCAAATGAAGCCAATAAAAATTGTCGTATTAAATTTTAAGTTTAGAGTTTTTTTTTTTTTTTTTGCGGAATTCCGCACGGGTCACCTAGTATTATTTTATTTTTCTAAGGAAGGAGAATAAATTAAAAAAATATTAACGCAAATCTACACGTCAAATAAGCAAACCTAACATAAAAACATAATAATAAAACGAAGCAAAATCTCCACACATTCTTTATCTCTCTTATCATCATCACCCCTATTTTAACAAAATCGGTAGTGACCTGAGAAATACGCAAAAGCGTCGGAGGTCTCCGGAAAAAATATCAAACTGTGATTAATAATAATCTTTTCATATAATTATGCTTCCGACACATGACTTACACTTCACATGCATTCAAAAAAAAAAAAAAAAGAAAAACCCTCTAGCATACCTTTTACATTTCCTCTTAAAAATCAATTCAAAATGTTTCTTTCTTCTTAAGACCCTTAGGACTTACATCATACATTTTACATGCATTCACTTAGTAACCACCCATATATCACCACATTTTCGCACAAATAATAATTAATTCCTTAATAATTAAGAACTTTCTTGATAATAAAAGTCAGACACATATCTTGGATTTTCCATGCGTAACCCGAATTCATATTCTACTTGCAAATCATCCGATTTCGGTTCTTTTTTACAAAAATTCAGATTGTCCCTTTCCTCCAAATACGTTTGAGACATATTATACGATTTACCTGAATTTTAGAATTTTATTCTCATTCACAGAATACTTATAGCAGATCAGTAGATTTTCATCCGTTTTCTCAAATATTCAGAACGTTCCTTTTGTCTTAACGCATAACGGCTAACGCTTCGCATATATTCCCAGAAAGTTCTTCGTCATTCATTCTCACTTTCGTCATCACACTTGCAAGCATTTTTCGTTACATCTACCAGAACCTACACTGCAATTGAATATGGTTTTTGCTACTAAAGTTAAATATGGTTTTTTCTACTAATACCCCAAAGAAACAAAATATACATCACATCGTACGCATCACATGTCTTCTCAAAATCGTTTTTTCTCTCTCATTTTAATACACCTCTACAAGAAAATATATTTGCATGCATTTTCTTAGCAAATTTAGAGTGCTCCTTTATTTTAACGCCTTTTAGAAAAATAAACGCTTCACATGCATGTTTAGTTTTTATTCACCATCAGAGTATATACAAACTAATATATCGTCAGATTTACAAGCATTTTCAGAGGAATTAAGAATGTTCCTTTTCACTTAATACCGCATAGACACATGACACCATACGCACCACATACTTTTCCCCCATTTCTTGTCTCTGATTCATTCTAATGCATTTACATATCACCACATTTGAAAAAAAAAATCTCGTCAATTTTAAGTTTGCTCTTTTTCTCCGAATGACATTCAAACAAAAAACATCATATGTTTCACATGCATTCCCTAATGTTTTTCTCACTCATGCTAACACTCACGTATCATCAAATTTGCACGAATTTTTTAACCAGTTTAGCTTTTTTTTCTTTCTCAAAACATTGAAAAAAAAAAAATGATATCATACGTATCCCATGCATTCTCTTTTTTTACATTAATGTTAACACTTGCATATATTCACATGTGCATGAATTTGATCACAATTTAGAATGTTCATTTCCTCTTAATAATATTCAAACACATGCCACCATATACTCTTCACATACATCCCCTTTTTTCTCATTCATGCTAACACTCGACTATCAATACTTTTTCTCGAATTTTGTGATAAATAAAGAATATTCCTTTCCTCTTAAAAGTACTCAGAACTTGACATCATACTCAATACATGAATTTCCGTTTGTTTTTTTCAAGCTAACACTCATTTACTATCATACTTTCACGAATTTTCTCATTGAATTAAAAAACTCTTTTTCTCTTATTAACATTCAAACCCATGATACACTCAGGCACATTGAAAATAGCGACCCAAGAAGAAATCGTCGAATTGAAATGAAATTTAATACACATAATGATACAGATGAGAGACTCACTTGATCTCAAAATCAAGACAATTAAACTAATACAGGGTGAGCAACGACACAAGTACAGGGAATCTGTACAATGTCGAAACTTGGCACCCCAATGTCGAAACCCGCACAGCTGGGTTAATGGTCTGGGGGGGGCCATATTCTATGATAGCCGGTCCAATCTAACTATGATGCGTGGAAACTTAACCGGCCAACGTTACGTTGATGATATTCTTCGACCCCATGTAGGACCTTTCCTAAATGGTCTCCCAGGGGCAATTTTCCAGCAAGATAATGCTCGTCCGCATACAGCAAGAGTTGCTGAAGACTTCCTACGTCATTTTCACTCTTCCATGGCTGTCCCGCTCCCCCGACTTGTCCCCTGTGGAGCATGTGTGGGATCAGCTGAAACGTCAGATGCCATTGTGTCACTCTGTGCGTGATTTGGAGTTGGCTGTTACAAATTTGTGGACCCATCTGCCTCAGGACAACATCAGGCGTCTAATCAACTCAATGCCGGACCGTGTGACAGCATGTATTGCATCTAGAAGTGGTCCAACGCGCTATTGAAGTTGCTCTGTATCTGTGTCCTTGCACACCCTGTATTCGTTCAATTGTCTTGATTGTGAGATCAAGTGATTCTCTCATCTGTATCATTATGTGTATTAAATTTCATTTCAATCCGATGCTTTCTTCTTGGGTCGCTATTTTCAATGTGCCTGAGTGTATCATGCGAAAGGCATGCTTTCCCAAGCATTTCTCATCAATTTGGAAAGTTTTTTCTCTCTCCATAACATTCAAACAAACGACATCATAAGCATCATAGCCATTTCTTATTTTTTTTTTTCTCATTCATGTTAACACTTTCCTATCATTACATTAGCACTAAACTTTCTCATAATTAAATTAAAAATTAAAAAAACCCTGACCCTGATTGTAGGCCTCATATTAAATCGAATTTCACAAGTCAGAAAGCATTTTAAATTTAAATGTATTTCATTGTTTTTGAGAGGATATGGTAAACATGGGAAAAGAAAGATAATCCTTACTAGTCAAATTTACTAGTTGCAAAAGCAAAATAAAGAGGGAAAATTGAAAATCCATTAAAAAATCCTTACACTAAAATCAATTGCAAGTGTTTCAATTGTTAACAAATAGAAATTGGCAACAGATAAACATTTTGAAATATTGAGTTTTTTTTCCTTGTCGGCCAACAATGACATCAGTTTCAAAATGCGTGAATAAATACCTTAGCCTAATTGTCTAAAAAACGTTATAATTCAAGTCCCACATAACATGGAAACTCTAAACACATTCTATCAGACACAGAAAATTGTTTTCTTTCTTTTGATACTATCGTTTTAAATTTTAAAGTATGTTTTCACTTCCAAATCCCGAAAAACGTTTTAAAGGTTTTTAATTAAATTTTTCGTTAATTAATACCACCCGAAGACACGACCTAGCGAAGAACACTTAAACACGGAGAACACCCTTCCTAGTTGAGTCGGGGGGTTAAAAATAAAATGATCTTTCCATTTCGATCAAATACATTTCGTTTTTTTTTTTTTTTTTTTTTTGAAGTTTATGCACATAATCATATATCGCATTTGCACAAATTTTCTAATCAGTTTACTTTGTTCTTTCTCTCTCAGTAACATTCGGCCAAATAACATTATTCGCATAAGGTGAATCCTCATTCATTTTTCTCATTCGTGTTAACATTGGCGTGTTACGCATTTGCACGAATTTTCTACTCAATTTACAATGTTCATTTTTTTATAATAATATTCACACATTTACGTCATTCACACCACATGCATCCCAAACTTTTTTTCCTTCCTTATACTACTGTACTAAGCACAAAAGTCGTACCTGCACTTTTTTACAAAATTGAGTTATCGCCACCAGGTGGCTCTTTGTGACGTATTTTACCTAAATACAAAATTATATGGTCATTTGAGAACGGGAAATATTTTTAAAAAAATCTGAAAAAGTTTCATCTGAATCAAATACATGGCGGCGCAAAACTTTAAAGAGTAATATCTCAGTTTGAGCTCAGCTGCAGATACCACTTTTGCGCTTAGCACGGCAGTATAGTGCTAACACTCACATTACATTTGCGCAAAATGTTTTTTTTTCTCTTAATAACATTCAAGCAAAAGAACTCATACGCATCACATGCATTTCCGATTCTTTTTTCTCCTTCATGTTAACACTGGCATATCACCAAAATTGCACAAATTTTCTTAATAATTGAATCGGTGAGAGCAAAAACCACTTCAGTCAAAAAAATTCAAAAATTCGTTTTTCATGGAAACAAGCTCTGGAAGGCAAGATGCGTGTTGACAGCAAAAATCGCGTCAATCAGGCTAGTAGTTCCAAAGTTACGGGGCCTCCCTTCTGAACGTTGAGCGCAGAAACGACGTGAGTCCAGTGACTGACGTTGTTTATGCACCCAACGCTAGAACGAGCATGACTTTCTAAGGCGCGCATTCGTTCCCAACGATCAGATTTCGGTACTATTAAGAGGACGATACGTAAACATGATCGGATTTACACACCTAAAGCACTAACGCAGCCAGAATTTTCTTGGGGGGGGGGGGGGGTGATCAAAACAATCTTTTCTCGAGTAAAAGACTACTGTATTAGATTTTCAACAATGTTTAAACCAAAGTCTATCGGCTTTTGTCCCTATCTCCCCTTTGCTGCGCCCCACTGATCTGATTAATATGAAGAGTTGTATGCTCAGACCAGTAACAGCTTACACGTCACCAAGCTACTCTCCTTGGACATAAACAAATTTGTTGATTGGGAAAGAACTTTTACAAAAAATAAAAAAAGCTTAAACAGAGAATGGCGAGGGGAAAATGTGTAGAAAGAGACAAAATTTAAGTTAACCCTTCACTCGATACAAGGAGTTCCCCCATTGCTTTAAGGGAAAAGGGGTTATCGTGGCACATACTTTTTTTGATTGGAGCTTGCTAAGCTGCTGAAGCTTACTTCCCGAAAAGTCGCTTTTGCTTCAAGCCATGCCTATCCTTCGGGGTACGTTCCAACCAACATAAATAAAATGGAGAATTTGAAAAGGCTGATTATATCTCTTCCTGAAAACTTTTCTGTGATGAGCTATTTACCTGATCAAACACTTCGCATGATGGTAGAACATGATCTATTTCAAGAGATGTACAGTACATACCCATATTTTTTTTGTTCCTCTTTTATTGGTGTAGATTTAGCAATCGCTTCTCAATTTTTGTTTTTCCTTTCAATTTTGTTTTTACTTTCCACTGTTGTTGATAATCCATATTCCCTATAATGTAAATTTTTAAAGTTTTTTATTTCTTTTGATTTCGTAATTTTTTTAACGATGTATGAGTAAAACTGATCTGTCCTTAGAGCTTAATAATTTTTTGAAGTCATGAGTCACAATAATAAAGCAAGAGCTACTTCGTATCTGATGAAATCACAAATAAATATAAACTTTTGATGCATGATAACTTTTTTCCCCAAGTGTAAAAAGCCTATTGAGGGCAAAAACAACATCAGTCCAAATTACATTTTAAATTTCCCTGAGCTCGACTTGGATTGAATCTATGTAGTTTTTGCATGATAGCAACAAACATGCATGTTATGATTCAGGAAAAAATAATTGTTCAATTATTTGAAAATTTGGAGGAGTAATGACGTTTTTTCTCTCTCCTGAAAAATTTGAAATTCTTGACTAACGTTGTTTTTGCACTCACCGATTCAATTTAGAATGCTCCTTTTTTCCCTGAATTCAATTTATGATCCCCCCCCCCCGCCGCTAAAATCCATTACATGATACACACCACATGTATCCCATTTTATTTCGGTATTTATGCTAACTTTTGAATGCCATCACATTTGTACGAATTCTCTCCATTAAAACATGACATCATACGCACTAAATTCATTCCGATTTTTTTTGTGTGCTAATTTATGCTCACAATCGCTTATCATCACAATTACACAAGTTTTCTCATCAAGTTAGAATGTTCTTTCTCTGTCGTAACGTTCAAACATATCATGCGCATGACATACAGGTAGTTATCAAAATAATGGAAACACTTGAGATTCATAAGAAAAATCTACCGTTCATCGCAAAATAAGCTATCAATTGTTCTTTAACTTTAGTCATACAAAATATAGACTTCACCGGATATTACCACATTGAAATTAAATCACCCATGCATTTGGGGGAGGACAAGAAGGGGGGTCGGAAGAAAAACCGCTTTTTGGCAATAACTCTTCGAAAATAGCTCGGAATAAGCTATAAATTTTAGTAATTAATTAACGTACTATGTATAATTACTGTACAAATTTTTATGAACGAATCACTTATACTTTCAAAGACATGAAACATTTTTTTAAAAACGGCCATTTTATTGGAAGGGTTTTTGCTCATAACACGCAGAGTTTTTGATTAAACCTTATCAAAACTTCAGGCAAGATGACAAAATACAAGAGAAAGAACATACTAAAACGGTAAATAAAAATATTAAAAATCCGATGAGATATGAACGTTAAAAGGAAGTAATTTTTCACGGCGCATGCGAAACGACAGAACTACAAAAATGTTGTACCCTGATTTATACTGCATCTTATAAAAAAAGTTCCAGTTGAATATTATGAAAATTGAAAAAGATATCAGCGATCTAGTGAGCTGTATTTCATTCATTCGCAGACAATACATAAATGGTGAGGGGTTGTCCACAAATAGTATGGTGACAATCGAGCATTTTTTTCAATGTTAAATTGTATACAGTTTGATAATTTATATTCGGCATAGAAGTCACATTTCGCCTATTCGGCCAAAAAGACCTTATACGTAGGTGGCCAAAAGTATCCGGACACCCCCTGAAACGTTGGTTTTGAACGATGACGGAATAACTTTTAATTTAAAAATAGCTCTTTGTGGACAGTCCCTCACTATTTATGTATTGTCTGTGAATGAATGAAATACAGCTCACTAGATCGCTGATATCTTTTTCAATTTTCATGATATTCAACTGAAACTTTTTTTATAAGATGCAGTATAAATCAGGGTACAACATTTTTGTAGTTATAAATTTCTGTCGTTTGGGCATGCGCCGTGAAAAATTATTTCCTTTTAACGTTCATATCTCATCGGATTTTTAATATTTTTATTTACCGTTTTAGTATGTTCTTTCTCTTGCATTTTGTCATCGTTCCTGAAGTTTTGATAAAATTTGATCAAAAACTCTGCGTGTTATGAGCAAAAACCCTTCAAATAAAATTGCCGTTTTTAAAAAAAGTTTCATATCTTCAGAAGTATAAGTGGTACGTTCATAAAAATTTGTACAGTAATTATACATAGTATGCTAATTAATTACTAAAATCTATAGCTTATTCCGAGCTATTTTCAAAGAATTATGGCCAAAAAACGGTTTTTCTTCCGACCCACCTTTTTGTCGTCCCCCAAACGAATGGATGATTTAATTTCAATGTGAAAATGTCCGGTGAAGTCTATATTTTGTATGACTAAAGTTAAAAAACAATTGATCGCTTATTTTGCGATGAACGGTAGATTTTTCTTATGAATCTCAAGTGTTTCCATTATTTTGATAACTACCTGTACATTCCTAATTTGTTTTCATCACTAGTGTTAACATTGGCATGTCATCACATTTGCACGAATTTTCTCATCAATTTACATTGTTGTGTTCATTTTTTTCTTCAAAATATTCATACACTTTACATCATGCACACCACATGCATTCCAAACTTTTTTTCTCTCATCTGACATATTACATTCCCACAAAATTTGTTATTAAGAAAAATTTCTCTTTAGAGCATTATTTTTCTCTTAACATTCAAACAAAAGACATCATATGCTTCACATGTAAAACCCATTTTTTTTCTTATTCACGTTAACGCTATCGTATCATCACAATTGCTCGAATTTTTTTCGAATGTTTTTTGTTTCTCTTTCAATAACATTTAAACAAATGGCATCATACGCAACACATGCACTCCCGATGGAATTTTTTCTCATTTATGTTATGCCTGCCATATCATAATGTTTGCACAAATTTTCTTACCAATTTAGAATTCCCTTTTTTTCATTAATTAATATTGAAACACATAATAGCATACACCCCACACTGCAAAAAAGGAACTGTTGTTTTTGCAGTATAATACTGGCAGCCGAGGTTCCAATTCAAAACTGTAAAATGGGCAGTAATAAACTGTAAAACTAACAATTTTATAGTTTCTTACTGTAAAGTTAGCAATTTTACAGCTTATTTCCGTAAATTTAGCTGTATTATCCTGTGAAAACAACAGTATAATACTGGCAGCTGAGGTTCCAGTTAAAAACTGCAAAATGTATCGCAATAAACTGTTAAATTAGCAATTTTACAGTTAATTGCTCTAAAATTACCAATTTTACAGTTTATTACTATAAAAGTAGCAATTTTACAGTTTATTACTGTAAAATTAGCAATTTTTACTGTTTATTATCATAAAATCAGCTGTGTTATACTGTAAAAACAACATTCATTTTTTACAGTGTTCATGCATCTCATTTTTCTTTCTTGTATGCTAACAATTGAACTTCAGCGTAGTTTCGCGAATTTTCTCGCCACTTTGGAACATTCCTTTCGTTTTAATACCACTCAAATGTATGACTTCATATGCATCATACAATTTTTTACTCATTCATGCTAACACTCGCTGATCATCAGATTCATAGGAATTTCCTTTTCAGTTTGAAATGTTCTTTTTCTCTTAAAAAAATTCAATCGAATGAGATCATCAGAATTACATGCATTCTCAACATTTTTTACTTATTCTAGCTAACATTCGTATATCATCACATGAGCACATTTTTAAAAATCCTTTTAGAATGTTTTTTCCTTCTTGCTAATATTCAAACGAATGACATTATATGCATTACACGTGTACCAACTATTTTTCCTCATTTACGTTAGCAATTATGTGCCATTACATTTTCCAGAATTTTCTCATCAAATTGAAATGTTCATTTTGTTGTTTTATTCACTTAAACAGATGAGATTATACACAAAACATGCATTCCCTCATTTTTTCTCATTCACGCTTATAGTCATACATTATTACATTTTCGCAAACTTTCTCATCAAAGCAGAATGATCGTTTCTCCTTTTGCAGTCAAAACACATGACATCACACACAATACATGTATTCTCATTTTTTTATTCATATACGCTAACACATATCACTTTCATTTTCCAAATTTTCTCATCAAATTAGAATGCTCTTTTTCTTTTTTAGCATTCAAACACATGACATCATACGGAACTCATGCAGTCCCTCTTTTTTTCTCCTATTCACGCTATTACGCATACATCATTACATTTTCACGCTTTCTCTCGTAAAAGTAGAATGTTCTTTACCTCTTCTTAATATTCAAACACATGATATCATACGCAATACAATCATTCCTTACTTGTTTTTCTCATTCACTCTAACATTCAATCAAGATTACATTTACACAAATTTTCTCACCAAATTAAAATGTTCCTTTTCTTTTTTAACATTCAAACGCATGACATTACATACAATACATGCATTCTCTATTTTTTCCCTCATTCACGCTATTACTCATATATCCTTACATTTTCATCAAATTAGACTGTTCCTTTTCTCTTCTTAACTTTGAAACACACGGCATAATACGCAATACATGCATTCTTAACTTGTTTTCCTCATTCATTCTAACACTCATTTAAAATTACATTTCCAAATTTTCTCATCCAATTAGGATGTTTCTCTTCTTAACATTCAAGCACATGAATCATTCGCAATACATAAACACATCATGCGCAATGCATGCATTCCCCACTTCTTTTTTTTTTTTTTATCATACACAGTCATTTAAAATTATATTTACATGAATTTGGTCGTAAAATTATAATGTTCTTTTTCTTTTCTAACATTCAAATATATCACATCATACTAAATACATGCATTCCCAACTTGTTTTTCTCATTACTCTTACACTCATTTATAATTACATTTACGCGAATTTTCCCACCAAATAAAAATTTTCATTCACTTTTTTTTAACATTCTAACGTACGGCATTACATCCAATGCATGCATTCCTTATTTTTTCTCGCTTACGCTATTACACATATATCATTTTATTTTCACGAAAATCCTCATCTAATTATAATGTTTTTTAAATCTTAACATTCAAACACGTTGCATTATATGCAATACATGCATTTCCGACTTTTTTTTTCTCATTCACTCTTACACTCAGTTAAAACTTCATCTACACAAACTTTCTCCTCATATTAGAATGCTCTTTTTCTTTTCTTAACATTCAAACACTTGACACTGTACGCAATACATTGGTACCCAATTTTTTTCTCACTCATGCTAACCCTCATGTATATCTTTAGTTTTACGACTTCTCTCATCAAATTTGAATATTCTTTTTCTTTTTTTTAACAGTCAAACACATGACATCATACGCAATACACTCATTTCCTATTCTTTCTCATTCACGTTATTACACGTACACCATTACAATTTAACGAATTTTCTCATCCAGTTAAAATGTTCTTCCTCTCTTTTCAACATTCACACATTTGACATCATACACAATACACGCATTTCCCTCTTTTTTTTCATTCACGCAATCGCTCCCACATCATTACATTTTCACGAAGTTTCTTATCAAATTAGGATGTTTTTTTTTTCTTCTCTTCTTAACATTCAAACACATATATCATACCCAACGCATACAAACATCATACGCAATACATTCTTTCCCAACTTCTTTTTTTCATTCATTCTCATTTAAATTTACAATCACACGAATTTTCACACCAAATTAGAATGTTCTTTATCTTTTTTTAACATTCAAACGCATGACATCATTCACTCAAACACTCACTTAAAATTACATTTTCACGAATTTTCTCACAAAAATAGAGTGTTCCTTTTCTTTTTTTAACATTCAAATACATAACATCATACGCAATACATGCATTCCCAGAATTTTTCGTCGTTCACTCTTACACTCACATCACATTATATTTACACAAATTTTCTCCCCAAATTATAATGTTATTTTCCTTTTTTTTTACATTCAACCGCAAAACATTATACACAATACATGCATTCCCTTTTTTTCTCATTCAAGTTAACACTGACGTATTCAACTAATGAATTTTCTCACCAAATTAGAATGTTCTTTTTATCTTCTTATCAGTCACACATGGCATCATACACAAGACATGCATTTCACTTTTTTTCTCACTCATGCTAACACTAAAATATTTTTAGTTTTATGACTTTTCTCATCAAATCTTAATGTTCTTTTTCTTTTTTTAACAGTCAAACACATGACATCATATGCAATCCCATTTTTTTCTCATTCTTTCTAACACTCATTTCAAATTACATTTACACGAATTTTCATACCAAGTTCAAATGCTCTTTTTCTTTTTTTAGTATTCAAACGTATGACATCATACACAATTCATACATCCCTTCTTTTTCTTCTCATTCATGCAATTACTCATACATCATTACATTTTCACGAAGTTTCTCATCAAATTAGGATGTTATTTTTCTCTTCTTAACATTCAAACACATACTACATGCACAATACAATTATTTTTAACTTTTTTTTTGCATTCACTCTAACTCTCATTTAAAATTACATTTACACGAATTTTCTCATCAAATTAGAATGTTCCTTTTATTTTTTAAATTTTCAACACATGACATCATGCTCAATACATGCGTTCTCATTTTTTTTAACCTCATACTAATATGCAATACACCGCCAACTCGACCATTTCGATCCATGGACAGCTGTTTCGAGCTTATTCTGCTCTCATCAGCATGGAATACGAAAATAGTCGAGTTGGAGGCAAAAACCCTCTTATATAGCAAAGAGAACCAAAAAAAAAAAAAAAAAACTGGTAGCTCATATGAAATTAGAACACCAGCGAGCGACCGCACTTAGTACGGTACAACTCGTAAATTTTTTTGGGCTCCAACTCGACTACTTTCGTATTCCATGCTAATGAGAGCAGAATAAGATCGAAACAGCTGTCCATGGATCGAAATGGTTGAGTTGGCGGTGTATTGCATGTTTCGGCCTTAGCCCTTGCTTAGGGGCGGTTACTCACTGCTTTATACTCAAACTAATACTCAAATATCTTTAGTTTGGAGACATTTCTCATAAAATCTGAATATCCTTTTTCCTTTTTTAACAGTCAAACAAAAGCCATTATACCCAATGCATGCATTCTCATTTTTTTTCTCATTCATGTTAACACTCATGTATCATTCAACTTTAACGAATTTTCTCACATATTAGATTTTTTTTCCTCTTTTTAACAGTCAATCAAACATTCAAACACATAACAGCATACGTAATACATGCATTCCCATTTTTTTGTCATTCTCTGTAACACTCACATAACATTACATTCTCCTGAATTTTCTAAATAAATTAGTAAGTTCTTTTCATTTTTCAACATTCAAACAAATGACGTCATACACATTACATGCATTACTTATATTTTTGCTTCATTCACGCTAACACTTCTAGTCATTTCCATCTACCAATTTCCCTCATCAAACTGTTGCATTCTATTTCTTTTTTCAACATTTAAACACATGACATCATACGTTCAATACATGCAAACACCCACACACCGTTACATTTTCACGAATTTTCTTATCCAAGTAAACGTTATTTTTCTTCTTTTAGCATTGAAACACATAGCACTTAACGCCCTACAACCATTCCCAATTTTTTTCAGTCATGTAAGCTCTCAGGTATTATTACATCTTCACATATTTTCTCAGAATTTTTACATTCATTCCCCTTTTTTTACTTCATTCACTCTAACACTCATTCGTTTTATTTTTTTTAACTGTCAAACACCTGACATCATACGCAATTCATGCATTTCCAATATTTTTTCCTCATTCACTCTAACACTCATTTACAACTATATTTACGCGAATTTTCTCACCAAATAGAAATATGCTTTCCCTTTTTTTAACATTCTAGCGTACGGCATCAAACCCAATGCATGCATTCCCTATTTTTTTTCTCTTTCATACTAACACACATACATCTTTACATTTTTCCGAGTTTTCTCATCCAATTAGATACTTTAATCTTCTTAACATTCAAACACGTAGCATCATACACAATACATGCATCCCGACTTTTTTTTCTCATCCACTCTCACCATCAGTTACAAAACTACATTTACTTGAACTTTCTCCTCACATTAGAATATTTTATTTTCTTAACATTTAAACACTTGACACACAATGCATATGCAATACACTTACACGTGTTACGATTTTTTTTCTTACTCATGCTAATACTTTAATTTTAAGACTTTTAATTTTAAGTCTTTAATATCTTTAAGTCGTTAATATCTTTAATTTTAACCCATTAATGCCTAGCGTCCCTTTTTAGGGACGGTCCAAAAAAGGGTCTGAATTTCCCCAAAATGAACATTTCAACCGAATAATAGTATTCAACTAGTGCCTTGGTATTGTTTCAATTCGTTATTAACAGATTGCAGTACATAACCATTGTAAAGTGCGTTCTGCAGCAGTTTTAATATGACCTTTATCAAAAATGACATCGTTCACAATCTCAAGGAAAAAAGCTAAGTTTTCAAAGTTATTCCCAGCTTCCCAATTTATGTTAACTGCTGATTTTATTTCTTCTTATAAAATGTCTTTTTAAATATTATCTCGTACGCAGAAAAAAATTTACGTAAAAAAAGTATATACCCTCTGGGGTCTATCGTAACTTTTAAGGGACGGTTTTTCTTTGCTTAATAAAAAAATTATTTTTTACGTAACATTTTTTTTATTATTTTTCCTGTCCATTAAACACTGTTTGCAACCAGTATACAAAATATCTTTGGGAAAAAAATGTCAGGCATTAATGGGTTAAGACTTTTCTCATCTAATCTGAATATTATTATTATTATTATTACTTTTTTAACAGTCAAACACATGACATCATACGCAATACATTCACCACTTTTTTTCCCATTCAGGTTATATTCTTTTTCTTCGTTTAACAAACAAACACATGACATTTAACGCGACACATGCATTTCTAATTTCTTTCACATTCTTGTTAACACTCATATATTATTACATTTTCACGAATTTTCTCATTAAATTAGAATATTAATTTTCTTTTTTAAAGTTCAACAAATGACATCATACGCAATACATGCATTCCCCCTTTTTTATTTATTCATGTTAACACTCATGTATTATTCAATTTTAACTACTCTTCCTCTCAAATTAGAATACTCTTTTTCTTCGCTTAATCTTAAAACAATTGACACCATACGCATTCCTTATATTTTTGTCTTATTCACTTTAATTTTTCTATATCATTTAGATCTCCTAAATTTTCTAATCAAATTGGAATTTTTTTCTCTTTTTAACATTTAAGCACATGACATTATACGTAACACATTATAACAATGCCACATCATTACACTTTTACGAATTTTCTCAACAAATTAGAATGTTATTTTTCTTGGTTTAACATTTAATAACATGTATCATTATTTTTTCGAAATTTCTCATTAAATTAGAATATTCATTTTCTCTCTTTTTTCTTAAGTCTCCACACATGACATCATACGCAATGCATGTATTTCCCTCCCCTTTTTTTTTCTCATTCATGCTAGTACTCGTGTATCATTCAGCTTTAACTACACTACTTATCAAAGAAGAATTTTCTTTTTCGTCATTTAACATTCGATCACAGGACGTCTAAAGCAGCACATGCGTTTTCAATTTTTTTCTCACTCATGTTAACACTCATCTGTTATTGCACTTTTTTGAATTTTCTCATTAAATTAGAATATTCATTTTTTTTTTCAACATTCAAACACCTGAAACCATACGCAATGCATGAATTCTGAATTATTTTTCCTCATTCATGCTAACACCGATGTATCATTCAACTTTAACGACTTTTCTCATCAAATTGGAGTTTTTTTTTTTTTTTCATTTTACATTGGATTCTTTTTTTTTTTTTTTTTGGCCAGTCAATGAGCATTCATACACATAACAAATTGAATCGCATGCAATGGATGCATCCCAGCTATTTTTATCATTTAATCTAACAGTCATATAACATTGACATAATTTCTTTCTCAACTTAAAATATTCCTTTTCTCTTAATAATATTCAAACACATGACATCATACGCAACGCATGCATTTCTACTTTTATTCTCATTCAGAATAGATACATACTTGCTCATATAAACGCCTTTTTCACAGAAATTTAGAATATTTTTTTCCGAATTATATCCCTCTTGACACCTGACATTGTACTCATCGCAAAAATTCAAAATTTTATTTTTCACATTCATTCTAATACGCCAGCATGTCATGGTCTTTCAAAATATTTTCTTAAGAACTAAGAAGGTCCCCCCCCCCCCTTTTTTTTCTTTTGCTACCGTTTCGAATCACTTAGCACATTATACTTTTCACGCGCATTTCCGATTTTCATTCTAACGTAGAACACTAATATGCAATCTTATCATTACATTCTCATGCATTTTCTAAACAATTTTTAATCCTTCTTTTCTCTTAATAAGGGAGACTGCGGTAGTTGATACGCAGGTTCAATTGAGTCGTTTAGGATCAAAACCCGTGAAGTTCACATTTTATGAAAAATAATTTTATTAAAATAATATAAGTTTAAAAGCTCCTTTACCCATATCTAAAAGGCAATAGATCAAAAACTACTAGATCTCAACAAAAAGTGAATAAAAGTAAGTATTTTAAGTCAAAACCTTTTCGGTCCATAGCTCTGTCTCCGGAACTATATAGGTTGTGAATAATGGATATAAATGATTTTGATTCCAAAGGACTTAATTGGCACATCGCCTCGCGGGTTTTTGAAAAACAGAAGAAACAAAATTCTTGATAAGATAACGCGCAGGAGTATAGTGAAACGTAGTTTAGCTCGTGCAGCTTTACTTATTTCTTTGCGTACTTCTTACTGACGTAAAAATCATGTCTTTTTAATAGGGACTATTTTGTAAAAAAAAAAGTTTTATCCCCCTTTCATCACCCAGCCAAGGTTAGTTAAAATACACTCAGGCACATTGAAAATAGCGACCCAAGAAGAAATCGTCGGATTGAAATGCGACTGCGTCTACAGTGGTGCCAAGCCAGATCAATGTGGAATGTCACATATTGGCAAAAGGTAGTGTTTAGTGATGAGTCTCGGTTTGTTTTAGGGACTGATGATAACCGTGTACGGTTGTGGAGGCGCCCAGGTGAGCGGGACGATTCCTCCCACACTGAACTACGTCACACTGCCCGCACAGCTGGTGTAATGGTCTGGGGGTCATATCCTATGACAGCCGGTCCAATCTAATTGTGATGCGTGGAAACTTAACCGGCCAACGTTACGTTGATGATATTCTTCGACCCCTTTTAGGACCTTTTCTAAATGGTCTCCCAGGGGCAATTTTCCAGCAAGATAATGCTCATCCGCATACAGCAAGAGTTGCTCAAGACTTCCTACGTCATTTTCAGACTCTTCCAAGGCCGGCCCGCTCCCCCGACTTATCTCCTATAGAGCATGTGTGGGATTAGCTAAAACGTCAGATGCCATCGTGTCACTCTGTGCGTGATTTGGAGTTGGCTGTTACAAATTTGTGGACCCATCTGCCTCAGGACAACATCAGGCGTCTAATCAACTCAATGCCGTACCGTGTGGCGGCATGTATTGCAGCTAGAGGTGGTCCAACGTGCTATTGAAATTGCTCTGTATTTGTGTCCTTGCACGCCCTGTATTCGTCCAACTGTCTTGATTTTGAGATCAAGTGAATCTCTCATCTGTATCATTATGCGTATTAAATTTCATTTCAATCCGATGCTTTCTTCTTGGGTCGCTATTTTCAATGTGCCTGAGTGTATCTGGTTGCATTGAATAGCTTAAAGTTTTTTTGTTTTGAATTTATTCTGACACATATTTTTATGTATTACAGCTTAAACTTTTATTACCAATACTTAACCATTATATAGGGTCATTGGATACATTTAACATAGGAACAGTTGATACAAATATCAACTCATGCTCGAAATTTGTTAAGGAAATTGAGAAAATTATGCAATGTAATAACTGGGACAGGTGACGTGAGTTTACACATGTCCAAATTGTGATTCCGATTAAATGACGCATAATTGAGCTAGATTTTATATAGTTAACTATTTTCGTTTTTTTTCTAAACTAAAAAATTAGGAATTTATATTACATCACTTTTGTTTTCATAATTAAAACGTTTTGAATTATCATAAAAATATTACAAGAGACAGAAACATATTAAGTAATATATGTAAAAGTGGTATTGTGCTTTTCTCTTTTTATGTATCAAGTGAACCTACGTATTGGATTCAACTACGGGGGATAGATGTAACAAAAAGGTTGGCATTACGTGATAATTAATTCTTCTTTTAGTATTTACTGTTTTGATAAAAATAAATCTATATTTATTACGCATAGTAATTTCTACCAACATTTTAAATTACATGCGCTAAAATACAAACAATAGAATCAAAACCAACAATTACAATAGATGTTTCAATTGACCCCAGTCTCCTTATGGCACGTAACCTCATACGCTTCACACATTCCATTGTTTGTTATTTATTTTAATACACTTGCATATCATCACATTCACACGCAAAAATAAACAATTTTGATTCTTAGAAGTCTTTTAATACCTTTAAAGCACATGACATCATTCATTCGCTTCACATGAATTTCCGATTTTAATTTTCATGTAGATAATTAATGCACTTGCATATTATCACATTTACTCACATTTCCTTAACACTTTAGAATGTTCTCCTGTTAGTACCATTGACACATGATATCATACGCTTCACATGCATTCCCAAAATTGATTTTCTCATTCATTACTACACACTTGCATTAGCACAAATTTTCTCAACAACTAAAAATGTTCTTTTTTTCTTAATCTCACTCAGACACCTAAAATCTTACGCATCACAGGCATTCCCGAGAAATCGTATACGTCATGTGCATTCTCGATTTTTACTGCCATTCAGAAAACTAATACACTTACACATCATCAGATTTGCATGGATTTTCTGAAGACTTTAGCAAGTTAATTTTCCCTCAATAGGACTCGGACACATGACATCATACGCTTCACTTGCATTCCCAAAATGACTTTCTCTCGTAAATTTTAATGAATTCTCATATCATCACGTTTGTATACATTTTCTCAACAATGCAGAATAAAATTTTCTACCAAAAATCAGATATCACGCACCAGAAGGGTACGATACCACGTATTTTTAGATACGTGATATCGTATGCTTCACTTGCATTCCTAAATTCACCCCCCTCATTTCTTATACTAATTCACTTGAATATCATCAGTTTTGTAATCATTTACCCTGCAACCAGAATGATCCTTTCGTCTTAACACTCTTCAGACTCATTACATCAGACGCTTCCCTTGTGCTCTCGATTTTTACCCTTTCAAAAAATACTGACACACTTTTATATTATCACCTTTTTTATGCATTTTCTCAGCAGTTCAATACCTTTCTTTTCATTCATTAGCATTCAGACAAATGGCATCATACGTTTTGCATACATTCTCAATCTTTGTTCCCTATTAAGGTTACTGAAACTCTTACACATTATCACAATTTCCTGCAATTAAACTGTAAATATTCCTTTTCTCTTAATATCTTTCAGATATGCGTACATCCGACATCATACTTTTCACATGTATTCCCAATTTTCGTTTTTATTTAGAATATCATTGCGCTTACATATTTACACGATACGTCTTTGTGAAAAAATTTTGATTGAGGTGTATCATTTTTAAGGATGGTTATTATGAAATGTCCTACTTCTCTTAAAATCTTTGAGACACACTATCTCAAACCCCTGACATACCGTCATAACTTTCATTTTCAATCAGCATATTTAAGCACATACGTATCATCACATTTGTAAGCATTACCCCAAGAATTTCAGCTCAAGATGTTCCTTTCCTAATATCGTATTTGTAAAAAAATTGTACATATTGTAAAAAAAAATCGATGTTAGTTTAAGAGTAAGCTTATTTAGGTCTGGGCAAGTTTCTTGCTTTTGATGACTTCTTCCAAATACACTAGTTATTTTTAGACACACTACTTAAAACAATTACTTGACTAGTTTCCCTAAACAAGTGAAAATTAGAGAAGCATTAGTTGTCTTTAGACACTAATGCTTATCTAATTTTACACTCTATGTATTAGCATTCTAATATTATAGATATGAAGACGTTTAACCTTGAACGCGCTCATTTGTGGTTAGGGAGGAAACGAAGGAAGTCTTATTTGGTATAAGACCAATGTTTGGTTCTGGTAAAGGAAATAGACTTTTTCACTCCTATTTTAACTAGTGTAACGGTTTAATTCTACGGCAAAAGGGCGGAATTTTTATAAGAAGAGCCCTCCCCCCCCCACCCCGGTCTCGTCAATATCATTTAAAATCGATTAAAACGTCGGAGAGAGCCCCTCAAAACTCATCCCCTAATATCATTTAAACTTGATTAAAATTACGTTTTGAAGCTTTTAGTTCGAAAAATTACCATTACTCTGACATTAGCACATATGGCCTGTAATCGCGTTTTTAAGACTTAAATTACTAAAAATTTCCGAGGAACAGCTGTAAATCACTTCTTCTCCTTTCACCACCCTAAAGTGGTCTGGTAACGGGTTTTTCAGAGCTACAATTTCGAAAAATTTCTTTGAGTAAACCCTCTTCTCCTTAACATACTTGAAGACATTCTGGATAATCTACAATTGCAACTTGGGTTAGCCTACGTAAGTTCATTTACATAACTATTACGTGGTGACGCAAAGTATAATGAGTGGTGTAATTCTTTTAAATTTTGAAATTATAGTGACACATCATTATGATATCAAAATGTAATAGAAAAGTTTTCGAACTGCTTCGAATATTTCTATTTGGGAGAAATTTCCTTCAATTTATATCGAAATATATTGCTCTGTCTTTACCTATAAAACACGAATATAAGTTGGATAAAAAGATTACCGATTTCTGCCCGGTAATTCAAATTAAAATTCTCTTTAGAAAATCAAATCAATTGAATAGAATCAATTGAAAAAACAAGTTCCGTCTTTTGTACTCCGCCCGTCCGAAATCAGTCGCTATATTTAAGTCGAAAATTTTGTCCCAAATTATTTGCCATATTTGAATGCTTTTGTTCTAAATATTGTAACTGATTATTTTATTTAAACAGTTTTCAGATATTTCTGAGTGCTATGCTACAGTCAACGACATTTACTTAACAAACATTCCCTCCTTTCTTCCCTAAATCAGTACCGAATTACTTTCAAAAATCCAGGTTTCATTCTTCAGTCACACCGCATTTTGTAAGGACTCTTCCACCAGTAATCGTATATAACTCTCTTATAGCTGGCTAATGAATTTTTAACTAGTTAAAAATCAAACTGATCTGTCTGGTACACTCTTGGTAGAGTCCATGCAAAATGGGGTGCGGCTCAAGAGTGTGTGAGCTTTGGATTCCTTAACCCATTAATGCCTGACATTTTTTTTTCCAAAGATATTTTGTATACTGGTTACAAACAGTGTCTAATGAACGGGAAAAATAATTAAAAAAATATTATGTAAAAAATTAATTTTTTATTAAGGAAAGAAAAATCGTCCCTGAAAAGTTACGATAGACCCCAGAGGGTACATACGTTTTTTACTCAAATTTTTTTCTGCCTACGATATAATATTCAAAAAGACCTTTTATAAGAAGAAATAAAACCAGCAATTAACATAAACTGGGAAGCTGGGAATAACTTTGAAAACTTAGCTTTTTTCCTTGAGATTGTGAACGATGTCATTTTTGATAAAGATCATTTTGAAACTGCTACAGAACGCACTTTAGAATGGTTATGTGCTGCAATCTGTTAATAACGAATTGAAACAATACCAAGGTACTAATTGAACACCATTATTTGGTTGAAATGTTCATTTTGGGGAAATTCAGACCCCTTTTTGGACCGTCCCTAAAAAGGGACGCTAGGCATTAATGGGTTAAAATGATTTGGTATTGAGCGAACAGAAAATGTTTTCAATTGATAGCGTAGCACTTTAAAATCACCAAAAATATTCTATCAAAACCATAAAATCATCAGTACCAATAATCAGTACATAAATATTCAAATGTAGTAACTAACTTAGGACGAGGGAGATACTTAATAACTGCGAACTATTAATCCATTTTTAGCCTCAAGTTGTTTTCTTTATATTTAGTTGGTTTTTTGTCGAGCAAGTTTCTTATTTTAACTGTAGTTATCCTACTTAATGCTCTTTTAAAAGAGCAACATCTTGATGTTGCTTTGAAATGGTGTTGCCTCTTTTGTTGCCTTAAAATAGCTATATACTGAATTTTTTAGATAATTTGTGTTGTGCTTTATTTAAGTTAGTTTTAAACTTCAATTATATTTTAATACAAAGCTTATTTGATCATTTTTCGCTTAACTGTCTATCTTTTTAGAGAGAGAGAGAGAGAGAGAGAGCGAGAGAGAAATATGTATTTTGTATCTTAAAAAAGGCATTTGTATCTTAAAAAAAGGCTAGCTAATAAAATTCCCCCTCCCATTGTACGCTGTAAAAAATGAATGTTGTTTTTACAGTATAATACAGCTAATTTTACAGTAATAAACTGTTAACTTGCTAATTTTACAGTAATAAACTGTAAAATAGCTAGCTCTGCAGTTTATTACCGTGCATTTAACAGTTTTAAGCTAGAACCTCTGCTGCCAGTATTATACTGTTGTTTTTACAGTATAATACAGTTAAATTTTATGGCAATAAACTGTAAAATTGCTCACTTTACAATAAGAGACTGAAAAATTGCTAGTTTTGCAGTTTATTACTGTGCATTTCACAGCTTTAAATTGGAACCTCGACTGCCAGTATTATACTGTAAAAATAACAGTTCATTTTTTTTCAGTGTATTTCCTCTGCCTCTTATTGTGCTGTATAAATTGCCAATACCAATTTTCGCAACAAAGAGCAGACCAAATACCTCTTTCCTGATGCCGGGGAAGATGAGCAGGAAGGCAATGAAGAGCGTGGAGAAGGACACGTAGATGAGGATGTTCCGGATGTCCTCCACCACCGGGGTCCTGTTGGCGTGGGAGTAGAGGGTGGGGCCCCCGTCCACCCTGAAGGCGTCGAACCAGCCCCGCAGCATCGTCTGTATCCTGTGCTGGTTGGTTAGGTTCTTCCGAATCGAAGATGGAACTCACACTCACTGCGTTCGGGAATGGGTCATCTTCCTGAATAAGAAGAGAGAGATGTCGGTATATTATGCGTGGGCAGTGGGATCAAATGGAGGCAGGACGCTCGGGAGATGACCCTAACCTACTGCTTTAGTTTTCGGAGTAGGGAGAATGGCGTAGGCGATGTGAGATTTGTTTATTTTGTTATTGTAATATTTTTAAGAGAAAAAAAGGAAAATAAGTTCTTTTTGTAAGAAACTAGGGTAGTCTGACGAGTGAATGAACATTTGAGCACAATCTCATTTTCAGAAATTTGCAATATCTTTGAAAACTGCAGTATTTAGAATTTACCGGAAGAACTTTTTTGTTTTTGTTTCAGGTTTTTTAGGAAGTTTAAGTGAAAACAAAGTGCATCAACCCAATGAATGGAAACCGCAACCAATAGAAAAAATAATTTTTTATGTTCACTCCCTATTCTTAACTATGCAGCAGAAAGCTACACTAGTCAATTCATCAAAGAAAACACTTTTGATACATTTTTTTAATAATGAATTGTGAGCTGTCCATTCAGTGGTAGGTCTGGCCTATTGGTGAAAAAATGAAACAATGCAATATTTTAATTTGTCCACCGATTGAAGTTTGAGTCTTTTCCTCTTTCAACTGCCCATTTCGTTTTTAAAATAATAGCTACGTGTAACCCTTTACTACACAGAAAATAAAGAGGCAAATGTATTTCGCCATAATACAAAGCCAACAGAGCATCTCTAGCATGAATGTACGAGGCGATACAAGCGAAAATCGATACATAACAGTATCTTACGATGTTTCGAATGCTTTAAAGAAAAGTATTCGTATTTTTATCTCTTAAAATGTGCTGTTTCAAAGATTAACATAATTCTTATTCTGTTTTTAAAAAGAAGAAGAAGAAATACAAAAGGATAAGGGGGAAAAAACCTTCCTATCACAATTTCACCTCAAAGTAAAAAAAAATTCTCAACTTAGTTGAATAATTCCTTTAACCAAAAAGAAAGAAAGACAGAAAATAATAATAAAATACAAATGTTGGTCAAAATAAAAGTTACTTTTTAGGTTTTTCAAAGTGAAATTTGAAAAGTTCACAAATCATTATTTTTTAATAATATGTCTAAAAACATTTAGATATGTTATTAAAAATAATGTATCTAAATGTTTTTAGATATATTATTAAAAAGTAATGATTTGTGATTGACTAAAAAACGCCTTAAGTTTCACATTTTTGTTAAAAGTAAGTAAATGTTATTCATAATAGTTAAATAGTGATAGGAAAAAGTAACATTTTGAGCAAGTGACAGAGCTTTCAGAATTTTTCTACATTTTGCGATACATTGTTTTTTAATATATAAAATATTTTGAGTTTAATGAGAAATTTTATATAAAATAAAATAAAACATAGCATACTGTTTAAAGTGTTATGTGTTAGCATCTCATTTTGTTACGTTTTATCTAAAACGTCTAAATAGAGGCGTGAATAAAAAAAAAGTTTCAACATGGTTTTAAAATTTATTCAGCTAATCTTTTAAAATGTTATGTAATATTTCTTAATAACTAAAACATTTTAACTCTTATTAAATTACTATTAAGATGATGAAATGAAACGATCCCCTTACAGTTAAAGGAAGAATTTTACGAAGCACGAAAAATTTTATGTTTCAGAACTGCGATTCAAACTTTTTCCTATGAAATTCAGTCACTGAAAATACTAGATTCCACGTAAAATTTTTACATTTGAATAATATTTCCATGAAACTCAATAAAAAGTGAAGAAAATTGTCAAAATGGTTCGCTTTATTATTATCTCAATTCAAATGTTAATTTCTTTTCCTGATACTGCTTCTAATGACTAACGGATTGCTATCAATAAAACTACTTTAGGAAATGTGTTAAAAAATAACTAATTTAAATAAATAACTTTTTCAAAGTTGCACAAAGGAGAATTTCGTTTTACGCTTCACATTGCCTAGTAAAATTCCAAAATATCGAGCTCTTTTAATTCATTTGTTAAAACTTCAAACTATTGCAAACGCACTAAAAAGAAAAGAGGACAATCTATTTGAGTTATTTTTGAATCTATAAGTTATTTTCTTTCATACTGGTCCTATTTTTTACGGCAGACAAATAATTTTCCATTTTTACAAATAAAAAAAATGACTTTTTACTGATATGTTTTAAAGTTTAGAACTGAATAATTAACAAAAATTTTGTCGCGAAACGTACAAACTGCATTTTAATTCAAGAGCTGCGCTTTTACGGTAAAAACAACTTTACGTTTTTCTCCGATACTTTTCTCCTTTGTGCGTTCATATAACATTCGAAACCCGAAGTTTTTTTTTTTTTTTTTTTTAAAAATACAGCTTTACAGTAATACTTTTTAGAGTTTGTATGATATATAAATCTGAACTGGATAAGCATTTTATAAATTTAAAAAAAAAAATAAATCACGTTATACAGGATTTATGACAGAATTTTTCCTAGTTGAAAGGATTGACCATAGAATATTTTCCAATACATATATGCAGCTAAAGTAATGCGCAAATCTGTATTTGTGACTATTGTTATCTTCTAACGAAAAAAAATTTTTTTTTTTTGAAATATGCCCCAAAATAAAAATAATAATAACACCAGGAATTAAGAAGGAAAGAAGATTTATTTATTTGTTACTGTATTTAAGTTAGAAAAACAGGCAAAATTTTTACTGCTGGAAATAAATTATTGTTTGAGAAATTTGTGAGAAATACCATTCAAATCTTTTTCAAAATTACTTTTTTATCTTTAATTTGCAGAAAAAAAGGTTGTGATATCTTAGTTCAATAAATTTTAAATAGAATTAAAATTTATGATTTCAAATTCAGTAGTTCAATCACAATCTTAAGATTCCAGAAGGAAGAAAAACTAAAAATTACAAATACCTTTCACAGTTCTTTTGCAGGGGGAGTTGATGAATAAATTAATAGGCCCCCTAGCTCACGGGGCCCGCCAGAAAATACCCAAACACACACACACATACACACCCAAGTCGACCTCTTTCAGAACGTCTATAGAAGATAGTTGCTGGAGATACTCTGGGCTAATCTGTGCCCAGCGAAGCGTAGAAAGTGGTCTGAAGCAACAAACGTCAAATAAGTGAAAGTGGAGTCGGGGAAATTAAAACAGATAGGGAGGCAACAGCGTCACGTGGTCGACAGTGGCCCACTTCCGATAAGGCGTGCGTGAGCAGCTTACGGGAAAAGGGGTCAAGGGCTACCTATACTCGGCGGTAATTGACCCCCGCCGCCGAATAGCGTTATTACTGGAAAAACCTTGTTTCTTGGCTCTTTGGACTTTCTCTGTTGCTGTCTTCTGGTTGTGGTTAGCATTGGATGAGGAGGAAGGTCGGCCACTGCAGGGGGACTGGCATCTCTTTCAGAATCCATCCCGGCTCGTTTGGAACGGGAGCTCTGGAGTTCGAAGACCCCACCTTGACCAAGTGACATTTGATTGTGTTTTTTGATTTGCGAAGAAATTTGTTTGTGGCTATCAGTATGCAGCTAGTAGTGGTAGGGTGGTTGGCATTTCAAGTCTCCAACGGATTGCAGCTGGCGTGAAGAAATGTTATTTCTTTGAAATTGCAAAAGGAGAGAGCTGTAAGTCAGCATTTAATGGGGCAGAGACTTTGCCAAAGATTTTTATCAATTCTATATTCAGATTAGTTTTTAGAGGCTGTTAACTAAATGCTATTAAAATTTAATTATTTCGAATCAGTAATTAGTTTCGGCAACTGCGTTAACTCATCAGTTCTCAATTAGTGTGCCGTGATCCTCAAGTGGAATCATTAAGTATCATTTGTTGTTTTGGATGTTGTCAGTAATAATTATAATAGTTACCACTTCAGTGATTTCTTAATTATTTCTAAAACGTATTTGATCAATATTTTTTGCAGTGACATTTAG
Source organism: Uloborus plumipes (assembly GCA_038373865.1). Lineage (NCBI taxonomy): Eukaryota > Metazoa > Arthropoda > Arachnida > Araneae > Uloboridae > Uloborus > Uloborus plumipes. The sequence continues at coordinate 53,545 of JAXGGA010002720.1, forward strand.
ATCAATAAGTTTTAAACGTTTTTTAACACATTCTAATAAGTTTAGAATGTATGAAATGGAAGTTGGAGTTCAAAAACCCCACCTTGACCAAGTGACCTTTGATTGTGTTTTTTGATGCGCGAAGAAATTTGTTTGTGTCTATCAGTATGCAGCTAGAAACCGCGGGGTGGTTGGCATTTCAAATCTCCAACGGATTGCAGCTGGTGTGCAGAAATGTTATTTTTCGAAATTGCAGGAGGACAGAGCTGTAACTCAGCATTTAATGGGGCAAAAGCTTTGCCGAAGATTTTTATCAATTCTATATATAGATCAGGTTTTAGAGGCTGATAACTAAATGCTATTAAAATTTAACTATTTCGACCCAGTTAATAGTTTCGATAATTGTGTTAACTCGTCAGTTCTCAGCATGCGCGCCGTGACCCCCTAAGTGGAATCATTAAGTATTATTCGTTTTTTAGGATGTTGTCACGAATAGTTATAATAGTTACTATATCAGTAATTCTTTAATTATTTTAGAAAAGTATTTGAGCGATGTTCTTTGAAGTCGGAATTAGACCAATTACAGTAGATTAACAAGTCTAAAATGCTCTTAAACACATTCTAATAAGTTTAGAATGTATGAAATGGAAGCTGGAGTTCGAAAACCCGACCTTGACCAATTGTCTTTTGATTTGTGAGTAAATTTATTCATGGCTATCAGTAAGCAGCAAGCAACGCCAGGGTGAATGGGTGAATGGCATTTTAAGTCTCCACGAAATTGCAGTTGGTGTGCAGAAAGGGTTTTTTTTTTTTTTTTCGAAATTGCAAAAGGACAAAGTTGTAACTCAACATTTAATGGGGAAAAGTTTTTGCCAAAGATTTTTATCAATTCTATATTCAGATCAGTTTTTAGAGGCTGTTAACTAAATGCTATTAAACTTCAGTTATTTCGAATCAGTTAATATTTTCGATAATTGTATTAACTCATCAGTTCTCAACAAGTAAGCCGTGACCCCCAAGAAGAATCATTAAGAATTATTTGTTTCTTATGATGTTGTCACGAATAGCTATAGTAGTTACCATATCATTAATTCTTTTATTAATTTTTAAAAACGTATTTGAGCAATATTCATTACGATAAGAAGTAGATCAATAGTCGTAAATTAATAAGTTTACAATGCGTGAAATGGAAGCTATCAAAGACCCTACCTTGACCAAGTTACTTTTTATTTGCTACTAAATTTGTTTATGTCTATCGCTATGCAGCAAGAAAAGGCAGAGTTGTTGGTATTTTAAATCTCCTAGAGATTGCAGTTGATTTTTTGCAGAAGAATTTTTTTTGCTGAAGAAAACAGAGTTGTAACTCGATATTTATTGAGGAAAAGGCTTTGCCAAAGATTTTTGTCAAGTCTATATTTAGATCAATTTCGAGAGGATGATAGCTCAATACTATTAAAGTTTAATAATTTCGAATCAGTTATTAGTTTGGATAATTGTGTTAGTTCATGAGTTCTCAACTGCCATGGAGTGACCCCCAGATGAAATCACTAATTAATATTTCTTTCCTAGATTGTGCCATGTGCCACGATTAGTTATAATGTTTATCATTTACATAATAAGACATAATAACATCATTTTGAAAAGCAAATTTGAGAAGGTATTCTTTACAGTAAAAATAGGATCAATAACATTTTATTTTACGTTTGTTATCTTATAAAGATTCCTCTTTAGCAAACATTTTATAATTAAAATGAGAATGAAGTAATATTTAAAAAAATAATGACTAAGTTAACCGTAAAAGGAACACAAATGTCCTTAAAAAATAAAACAAAAATAATTAATTCAAGTAAAATTACAATAATAACTTAAAAAGCGTTTTTGATAATTTCGAATTATCGGAGTACTAGAAGATATCGTAGCCACTATGCTAAACTTAAGAATGAAAATTGGCACTTTTCGGGAGAGCCAAAACACTCCTTATAACTTTTGCCCACCTGACATGTTTGGTTATTTTCAATTTTTACACGTTTATAACTATCTTTAAGTGTAAAACTATCAATCGAAGGTATCATTTTAATTTTAATTATTTGCAAAATTTGAGCTTGAAAAACGAACTTGAAAAACGCGATTTTTCACATTCGTTATTTTAGCATGGTGCCGACGATATATGTGGGTGATGGTGGAGGACTATTCGTCAGTGTGTCATACCCCTCCTCCTTACCATTTTTGTTCTAAAAATCATTTCTTCTGTTAAAGCACTTCAAGTGCATGTTTCATTTTCTGATGTCATCGAGCTTTAGTTCAATTTTTACACGGCAGACAAGAACAGAAAAAATAGCGATTGGTTTTGTCTGAGAAATAAAATTTCTTGGGGGACTTAAGTTAAATGAGCCGATCTGGTTCGAATAAGTTTTACAGGGAAGAAATTTTGGTGTATAATAGAGGGTGAGTATAAAAAGGTATTTTTGATTTGAACTTTTTTTAAGTCTATCTCTCTATTTATTTTTTTTTCTCAACATTCAAAAATAATAGGTTGATATTTTTTTCTGTGATCGAATGTAAGACAACTTATGGTTAGGGGAAAAAGATAAAAGCTATCATTTAAAGCTTTGTACTATCAATTTGAACCAGTTGCAAACAATTTTACTTTATTTTATTAATTTATTTTGATTCTAAGTTTTTTGCCCCATAAATGCGAGAGCAGTGTTATAATACTTTACTAACAAAACTCAAAATATCGATATTATATTTTTTACTTCTTAAGGTAAAAAGTTCACATCCAAATTTTTGACTAAAAGAAAAAAACAAACATGTGACGCAATTATTTCAATATCTATTCTCGGTTTTTAATGATAAAATTTTATTTCAAAATTTTAACGAAGTAAATTCAGCTTGTTACGAATAAGTGCTTCCATCCGCGTTGTTTAATTTTTGAACATTCTTTTATAGTTACTTATGTATTTTTTAAGAGGGAAAAATGCAATTTCTATCTTTAGATTCTTACGATATCTAGTTTATGTACACGGTCGAAAAAATTGCTAGGATATATGAAAGATAAAATAAGCCTGTAACTCCAGAATTCCATGAAAACAGGGCTCAGTAAGCGGATAGGAAATTTTATTACCAATCAATCCTACATCTAAATGTTCTTAATCTACCTGATGCTGATAAAAATTCCAATTCAGGATGATCTTTTTTTCTTATCGAAGTGCTTCAAAAACATAGTTATAACGAAATGAGAGCATGTAATTCATGCACGCGCGAATGCTTCTAAAATTCCTATCTTTTTAACTGAATTTTTGCTACTTACTTTAGCTACATTTACATCAAGTCTGTTGGAAGAAGATTACTGCATATTGTTGATTGAAAAAATAAACAGAGTAAAAGATACACTGCAAAAAATAATTGTTGTTTTTTCAGTATAATACTGAAAGTAGAGGTTTCAGTTTAAAACTGTTAAGTTTACAGTTTTAACTGTTCAGTTAAAACTGTAAAAGCGCAGTAATAAACTAAAACTAGCTATTGTGCAGTTTATTACTGTACAATTAGCAATTTAACAGTTCATTACTATAAAATTAGCTGTATTATCCTGTAAAAACAAGAGTAATATTAGCAGCAGAGGTTCCTGTTTAAAACTATAGAATGCGCAGTAATAAACTGTAAAACTAGCAATTCTACAGTTTATTACTGTAAAAGCCAGTGTAACACTGGCAGCAGAGGTTCCAGCTTAACTGTGAAATGCACAGTAATAAACTGTAAAACAAGCATTTTTGTAGTTTATTACTGTAAACTAGCACTTTTGCAGTTTACTACCGTAAAATTAGCAGTTTTTCAGTTTATTACTGTAAAATTACTGTAAAATTAGCTTTAATATACTGTAAAAACACCATTTATTTTTTACAGTGTATCATATGCTGCCATAAGAAAGAAAGCCCTATATCAAAGGGGAAAAAATGTTGGGAAAAAACTGGAAGACATAAATTTTTTACTTTCATAAATACTGTTATATTTAGAAAAAAAATGTTTTAGCTCATATGTAAAACCCCACTTTAACAAAATTTTAAATTTCTTTCATAACTTTATCTTTGAACAAACAACAAAAAGTCTGTAAAAATGAATTGCAACAAAATTTAGATTTACGGCCTTTCAAATTTTGACGGCAGAATACGAGATAAACGAACTTTTAACAAATAGCTTCAAAAACTTTGAAAGAATAATATCATATAGTGTAAGTGTTGCGAATAATAATTTAGATGCAAATCTTCCGAAATTTAATTACGATTAACCAATTATTTATATTTTACATTGGTCGAAATAACTCTGACGATAGTTGAAATACACCTTTGTTTCTCCTGGTGCTGCGAATCGATGCACAAAAGACAGATTTACAGAGAATCGACAGAAATGACCTCATCCATATGGCGTCATCCGACTAAGCTTTCAAACGTCTGCAAATTAATTTTAGATTTTTCTTGGTTTGGATGAAATGAACTGAACTGAAGTAAAGTGAAGAATGAGCTAAAAAATAATAAAAATTGATGGAACGAACTGACATAGTTGATTTTTGATGGAACATTCTGAATTGATTTTGTTGCAGTTTGAGATGTAAATAGTTAATTCTGATGTAGGGGAAAGTAGGGTAAAACCGGGTACCTAAGGTTTGAAGGCTCCCAAAATTCACAGTTTTTAGCATAGAGGAACAAAATTTGGCAAAAGTATGCTCTACTTATCTGTTAATGGAACCGCAGTCTTGAAAACATTTCAGTTTTTTTTTTCTGAATTTTTACAAATTTTTTTGTAAAAAAAGTCATTTTGCCCGGTTTTGCCCCACTAGTGGGGCAAAACCGGGTAGATATGTTATTGCTATGGGAAAATAAAAAATTTAAAAGTTTCCACAAAATTCAAGTTTTATTTAGCAACATATGTTAACTGCTGTCATAAAATATCATAATTAGTATAGCAGGACACATTAATGAGCTGTAAGTTAGTTTAACTGTCTTTAGACTTAATTTTTTGCTGTTGCCTTTTCTTTGATTCATTTTTCTTTCCATCAGGTTTTTTTTTTTTTTTTTTTTGTGTCCACCTTTGGTCTTTTTTTTATCATTTTTCTTTTTCTTCGCTTCTAGTGTAGATTGAAGTTGACGTTTGTATGGGGAGCCCATCAAAATTACAGTTTTACCTTTTCTTTTGTCCTCCTTCGCCCTTGTCTTTCTCTTTGTATACGGTGGAGGCATTAATTCGGAAGGTGAAACACTGAATGATGCATCTGAAATAGGTTTAGGGTTAGGAGACGTGGACTTAGAACTGCAGGGTAAATTGATTTGTTCGGGTTCCGAAGCTGTTAGATTCGATGGTTAATATATCTTATCTTGAAACCTCATTGTAAAATAATTTGGTCAAATAAAAATTGTTTTTCATTATATAATAGACTTATGTTTTAAAAATCAAGGGGTGAAACCGGGTATACGGTTTTGCCCCTCGGTTAGTACCCGGATTCACCCCGCACATAAAGCTTTCATAAGACATGGCGTCAAATGACTATACAGAACGCTACAGACAAATACTTACAATGATAATGAAGGTAATTAAATGCTGTACAAAGAGATCTACATACCTTTATTCTTGCAGAAACAGGAACGTAGTACAATTCGATTTTGTTTTGCTCAAAAACCGTAAGCAAAAACCACTCAAATAGAATTTCCTTCACAGGAACGAGATAAGAGTGTCTATTGCATTCTGATGCAATCGCCACTGCTTCTTAATCAAGGTGGAAGGCAGTTCTTCTGTTTTTCACGCGGTTGCAGCGCTTACAGAGGCTAGAAGGGGGTACCCGGTTTGCTCCCGACTACCCGGTTTTACCCAACTTTCCCCTATTTTATAAAAAATGATTTTTCTTTTCGAATATTCTCTTCACAACAGCGATATGATTGCAAACGCCCAGATGAAGTCGGTAAGATTTTACTTTCATAAGCTTATTTTAAAAGATCCGCTACAAATTTGTGACCACCACTGTAGAATTATCATCAGGTTCATCAAATTGCAGCCGATTCTCCTCTTTCTTCGACAGTGAGCAGCAGTAATTCGATGTCAAAACCGTTCACTATCGAACATCACTATTCGATTTAAAAAATAAATTTTTGCTCGTTGCTGCTATGCTTGTGCGTAGTGACTCGATATCGAGTAGATGGGTTTTTGCCTATCCGAATGCGTTTTTGCTCTAAATGTGATATAATCAAATTTACACGGTTTATTGCTTTTCAATTAACACACGCTGCGTCGTACTTGAATATAGTTATTAAATTTAAAAATCGCTTTTCATTCCCAACTGGAGAAAACCAAGAGTATAACCGATTTTTTTTTTAAACAAAAAAATAGAATTTTAACTCTGACCTTTTTTGAGCCAAACCTTTTCATTGTCGACTTCATAACAGCTGAAACGCTGGTAATCATTATTCTATAGTTAAATCGAAAAATTCTAGGAATCATAATCATGCTTTAACTCAAAAAAAATCGAAGAAAATGTTTCGCAATTACAGACATCGAACTTTTAAAAACTTCATTTATTTTTCACACCCGTGTTCTAAAAGTAATAAAGTAATACATATCTATAATAAAATAACGTACTATTTAAGATATGATTCACAACTCCAACGAACTATAGGTGGTGCAGCGGCTACTGTCAATGAAAGGTAAAACAAACGCATGCGGTAACGCATAAATTGTTTCTAAGCTTAATGAGTGACAGTAACTTTTGCTCGTGTGCAAAATTTTTTGTTTTTTATTCTTTTGAAATGAATTTGTTAACTGTCTTACTGATATTCTGGCCCATATAAAAGGAGATGAGAAACCAAAAAGTATTACTAAACGTTAGAAATTAATGCAAATAACATAGTATCTCATGCTTTTTTGAAAGTGCCCCACCCCCCTCCTTCTTTCGTTAAAACAATCAATAATTTTAGAATTTATGCAAATGCTATAAGAAGTAATTTCTAGGAAAACTACTGCAGAAATTCTATTTCAATGATTCTCTTTGGTATTCTGTAAGATGCTAAAAATGAACTGTTTTATAAGAAATCTGCCAGTGAAAAGGCTTAATAATAACTTAGAATTCCATTTAAAATTTCGCGGATATTTTTAACGATAGAATTATTTTTTCACGTCAAAATATGTAAAAAATGTACATCGACAACTAGAATTTTCTAGATTGAATTAAATTTTAAAAATAAAATTTTTAACGAGAAGTTCTATGAAAAATTTGATCGCTAATAAGTCTGACCGTATTATTAAAAAAGAATTTTTAAAGTCACGATACTCATTTGTTACAATGATCCAATATGTGAAGCAAAAAGAAAACATTCTGCTGTTGCCACTCACGTGAAATGAAAAATATTTTACATTTAGAAGGAGTTTTGTAAATCACCGTCCAAATATATTTTTGCTATGTGATTATTTAATATTGGAATGTAGTTTGCAGCAGTAACTGCTTTTTGGTTGGCGGAAAAGTGAAACTGACAAGCTTTACGTTCTTTATTGCAACCCTTCTTCAGGTAAATTTGGCAAATGATGAATAAAAAAATGTAGCTGTTGAATAATTCTATATGTAATTTGCTTTTTCTCTCTCCCGCAATGACCATTTGAAAAATGTATGTTCGAATAGAGCAACCGGCAACCAGGTTAGGGCCGAATTCAAGTGAAACACCATTGCAGTCGCTTCGAGGCGATCGCATATTGCAACCGCTACTGTAAGTCGAATTCAAGTGAAATCGTTTCACTTGAATCCAAATTTTGGAATTTGCGATTGCATTGGTGAGTTGCGATCGTCCGTGTTTCACTTGAATTCCTGCCTTAGGCAGGGATTCAAGTGAAACAGCACTGCGATCGCTTCGAATTGCAATCGCTACTGGAAGTGAATTACATTATCATCAACTTAAATTGGCATGACGTCACTACGGGTGGAGCCAATAAGAACTCACAAGCACTCAGCGATCTCCTCTTATTCGTCAAGTAGGCTGTGACGTTTTATCTAGTTCGTTTTTCACAGGCAAACGTCACGCTGACGTCACGATGTTTTTATCAAGAAGCGTTCTAATGTAATTCATTTCCAGTAGCGATTGTAATTTGCGATGGTCTGTTTCACTTGAATCCCTGCCTTAGTTTAGAGACGCTATAGTGGCGTTAAGTACGGGATTCAATTTGATGATGTTTGATGCCGTCAGTGGATAGTGCTGTGAGTGTCCATAATGTGTTTTCATACACGATCGGCTAACCAGTAGCTCTATTTGGTTTCAACTGTGATTTGTATTAATACTTTCTATTTTTATTTCTTGAAAGAAATAAAAGCAAGTATAGTTCAAATCTCTGTAATTTCTTAAATTTTCTTTTTAATTAAAGATAATTTTTCATGAACCTTATGTACAAGTAACAAATGCGTTCATCAACATTGTTTCATCCTATGCCTTGATATTTTTATTACCTGTTCTAATTTTGCTAATTGTGAAATGATTATAACTAATTGCATTGTAGGTCTAGTAAACTATCCTTACGTGAAAAAGAAATGTTCATGAGCGAAAGAAGTTTGAAGTTTCTAATTATTATCTACGTTAATGTCATCCGAAGAGGCGACCTAGCTAAGAACACTCTCAATCAACTCTCCTTTTAAACAATTTTTCTTTTCAAAATCGGTTCATCCGTTTAACGCTAGACAGATGCTACAGACATACACACAGATAAACAAATATATCAAACTTATAATCCCTTTCCTTGTTGCGTTGGGGATTAATAAAATAGATCCGCTCATTTCATTACCGTGCACTTATGGGACATAATTTTTTTCCATTCATAAAAGTTGTTCAGAAAACCTATAGTTGAAAATATAAGTTAAAAAAGTGCCCACGTCAAAACTGAATACTTGAGAAAGTGAAAATTCCACACTGATGAAATAATAGATCAGTAGAACTTGTTACTTCATTCAATGCTCATTTTTTTCCTAAAGAAAAAAAAATCGCATTTTACTCAGGTAATTATTTCTATATTAGAACTGCCCCATTTTAGGAGGCATGAAAACCCATTCATTTGTATTTGTGAAGGAATACTTATGTCTACTTGCCTATACATGAGTTCTTTTATTTACCGAGAAATAAAACATGGCTATGGCACAATACAGTTGTCAAACCAGACACGTTCACTTAATGGAGTCAAATGATATGTTAATTAAACTAGAGGTCAGCTATTATTTGGCCACCATCCTGAGGGTATGTAGGTATTTCTTGAATTGCAGTATATGGTAGAACGTTTGATGATGAAGTAATGAATGTGTAGCAAAAACTATCTTTTTTTTATTGATAGTCCATAACATATATTTAATAAGAGTGGAAGAGAGCTCCAAAGAATTCGGTGCTCCTATGTGATAAAATTATTTACTGTTGTAACAAATCTCAAACGTTTAGGGAAATGTATGGAGAAATATTGAAGTTTTAGTGTAAAATATGCATTTATATATTTTATATTATTAATTTATTTATAAACGTTTTTTTTTTTTTTTTGTTTTTTGATGTACCTCTATTGCCACTGGATAGGAATATACATTGCAGTTTTTGGAGCAGGAAAACATATTTCCAAATCAAGAACTTTAAAATAACAGCAGTATCCGGTGACCACATTTTAGAAAACAAAAGTGACTTTTATGTAAGGTTGCTGCAATGAACCGGTTTCAAAAATTGTTTCTCATCTTATCTTTCCTGTGGAAGTGACTTCCTCGACATTGCGAAAATTCCTTTTCTTATATATTATTACCTTAGTTTAGAGTCTGATACACGCTCCCAGAAATATTTCCTTTTCCTTTTCTTTTTTTTTTTTTTTTTAATGTCTTGAGTGTTATGTTGTGAGGATGATATGTGATTACGAGGAGGGTTTTCCCCTCTGCTTAGATAATCGTACTTCGTGCAGAAGAGGAAGATAAGAAAATTTGGAATTTTAAGAATGAAAACGATTTCATTTAAAATTATATAAGTTATATGAGTTAACATGTTCCATTATTATTATTATTTTAAGTAAGGTATATAACGACAAAGGAATTTTTGATTTGCTAATGAGTTGAAAAAGTAAAAATGAGATGAAATTAAAAAATTTACAAATCAGGATTTGTTTGAAATTAACAAATAGTAACATGTTTGATATTACCATTATTATTTTAAGGTACGTAACGACAACAGAATTTTCAAGTTGATTATCGGTTAGAAAAGTAAGAATAAAATAAATGTAAAACTGTAAATGAGCATTTTTTCCGAAAATAACAAAATGTAACATGCTTTTATAAGATATGTCACGAAAAAGGCATCTTCAAGTTAATAATCAGTTGTAAAAGTAAAAATAATTCGCTCTATTATTATCAATCAGGGATTTTTAGCAAACTTTTCAGAAAAATATAATGAATTAATATTTTTTGGAGAAAAAAATATTTTTATAAAATACATTTTTTAAAAGAAAAAAAAAACTAAATGCTGACTTAATTTTTGACAACCGTATTATTAAATAAAAAATTCAAACTAAAAAAATTTTAAATGATAGGAAATGTGTCAAAATGATCATCCCCTCTTCACAATTTCTAAGGAAATTGTAATACTTGTATGAAATGTGACATCGATCTTCAAGATGGTTCATTCCTACCCCAATTTTTTCTTTTTTTTTTTTTTTTGTCCAGTCTTGAATCAAATAAACTTGATCACAAGGAGTGGTTAAAGAATGTAGAATGTAAGTTATAATGGCTTCTTAGATTTTATTATACTGAAATTACGTTTGGTATTGGTTTTTAAGTCAGGAGCGAACTTTAGCTAGGGTATAGTGAAAAGAATAAGTACTATTTTTTACTCGAACAAAAAGTTTATCTAATTCATTTTTATATTTTACTTCTTTGCTTCTTGTTTAAACTACTATTTTGTTTATTCATCTTTATGTTTGCTTTTTTCCAACAAATCAACAGATCTTTTTATAGATCACTTCAGGATAGTTGGCATTCGTCTTCCAATAAATCTACTTCAAAATCAATTGAAAGAAAGAAAAAAAATCGGGTTTGCTAAAATCAAACATTGTCTAAATAAGTTTCTTTTGTGAAGCACCGTTTTTGTTTACAGTTTTGCAAGCGGCATACAAAGAAAATAACTGATTTTGTAGTTACACCATGCATATTTTATAACTTTTAATTCTGCAAAGTCATCAAAAATTTTAATTACTCACTCTGTACCAATTAAATAGTGAGAGCAAGCCACGGAGCACCAAATCAGAGATAAATATGTCTGACGTCTTTAATAAACTACATTCGTTACTCTTAGATACAAACATGGAAATTGAAATGTAAAACAACTTTATAAAAAGGCTAGAAATAAATTGGAAAAAAAAAGCGCTGATCTCTATTTCAGTAGTTTACGCTCCGCAGCTTATACAAACCATTATTTCTCAAGTACAAACATTTCGTCTAGAAAATTGCTAAGAACAGTGAACTCTCACTTATGCGCCGGCCCCAAGAGACCAACAGAAAATGGCGCATAAGTGAGAGAGACGCATACGTGAACAAGCCTATTTAAATGTCTAAAATTTAACATAAGCTCTAATGAGAGCATGAATAAGAATGTTTCTATAGAAAATGGTCATATTACTACGGTTTGGCAACTACTGTGCAAAAGAGAACAAAAATCGTAGCATACCTAATCACAAACTGGTCCTTTTAAAACGATCCATAATGGATAATTGTCCCTCTCCGAACTATAGTTCATGTGGAAAAAATGCCTTCCGTGAGCAATGAAAGCGAAAGGTTAAGAAGGAAAGTGAAGAAACATGCGCATTTTTCAAGAAAATAAATTAAATTTTTTTAATTTTTTCGAAAAATTTGGCGCATAAATGAAATATTTATCTTTAGAGCGACGCATAAACGAATGAAATTATCATTATTTTACTATAGAATGTACCGGGAACACTGAAAATCGTCGTATAAATGAAAAAGGCGCAAATGAAACGGTGTATAAGTGAGAGTTCACTGTAGCAATTTTCTAGATGTAAAGTATGTTTTACGTCTAAAAACATTGACGTAAAGTCGTGACTTTACGTCACGACGATGACACATTTTAGTTACTAAATAATTTTTAATTTGTATACGTGATCGATAGATAACATCATTGCATTGGACAAATTTCACGCACAAGTATTATAGTGTTGTCTCAACTGTAGGTAATTGTAACTGTAAATATCTTGTACCGTGCTATTTTGTATGATACTTTAGAGTCATTCCATAGAAATGTCAACCTCAGCTGTAGAAAAAAAACCGAGGTGAAAAAGGATCAATAAATAAATAAATAAATAAAATAAATAAAAGTCATACAACAAAAGAAGTTTTAAAAAAAATGAAAAAGTATTGTAATTATCATTGAGATTAGCCATAATAAATAGTTTGTTGTATATTTACTGCTTGTTATTCGATGATTAGGTTAGTCACGTTATGTTAGTCACACTCCATCTTGAGTAAAAATGACACTTAAGACTAAAAAAAAATAAGATTTAATAAATGTGTTTTATGTTTTTAAAAGCCAACTTTACACATTTTTCAAATATTTCATTCAATTTTTAACACTTGCTTAACTTTGAGAAATTTTTGCCTCACAACATAAGCATTAATTTTCAGGGTTGAAAAAATGCTACGTTATTCACGCTGCTCTTTTGGTTGAAAAAATATCTACTGTCAGTAATTTTGTTTTAAATTCTTAGCAGAAACGATACATAGACACCATGTACATTGTAAATCCACCAGCATAACTAAAAAATATTTTTTATCCTTTAAGTTACAAGTAAAAACAGTTACAAAAACAGCTCTGAATGTTACGTTAGTCACTATGGAATGACTCTACTCCATATAATTATGATATATGTTCCTTATATTCCCGTACGTTACAATAAAAATCCAAGCTTTAAAATATAGAAACAAACGGTAAGTATATGAGTGAAGTCCCGTCATTTGTGCAAATCGATTGAGCAAGTAACAAAGAAGAGAAAACCAAATGCAAAATATGTGCAAAATGCTGCGAGTGATTTAATTTGAGTGACAGAAGAAGGAAGAAGCACTCGATCATTTCTTCTGATTTCCGTCCCGTTTTCCCTATAAACCCAACTTTTATTCATGATTTCTAAATCTGTTGTTCCTTCCGACTGATCATCTCTTGAAGAAATCTCACCTCCCAAACGGAAGGCATGTGTGAGGCCTGTTACTTTAAATCCTGGCCTTGGGTGCGTACATTATCCAAGGCTACGCCAATGACCTACAGGTGGATGACCGGGATTTTTCGGTTGCGAAACAACGGGCTGGCTGAAGTTGAGAATCCTTGGAGAGGGCCCCGACCATTATGTGGTGCAATCGACAGCGGAAGATTGGGAAATGACCAGAAGTCTTCGGCTTCCGAAATAACGAACGGTCCTTCCATTTCCATTTTGATGCACGATTAGCCCTTGATTTATAGAACATTCTATTCGCAAATTTTCTGTTCAAAAAGGACCAATAGGTTCTGTTTATGAACAGGCCAGAGTCATTGGCGCCAGTTTTCTTCTTTTAGATGCCAAAATGTTTTACTTGGGAGTAATTTTAAAACAATTCAAGTAGCTTAAGCAAAGCTGTCAACTTTCGACTGTCATGGCAATAATCTTGTTATTGTTAAAAAGTTTCTTTTGGATACAGTAATACTATATGTCCATGTGTAATCGCAAACTACCAGTCTTTTAGTTAAAATTATTGATAAGAATTATGAGAATTATTCAAAATAAAATTTGGTTGAAAAAAAAAAACTTTTTTGAAGTTCACCTGAAGGAAAAGTCACTAAAACAACAGTTTCTCGGCCAGAAATTGAACAAGTATACGAGATTTGTCAGAATAATTGAAACTCAATTTTGTTTGGCAATCGGTGGCAACATGAAGCTTCTTTTAAATTCAAAATAAAAAAAGTCAAAAATGGATGAGTGAATGAGAACAGGCTAAATTAACCCATTTATGCCCAAGTTTTTTTTTAAACAATTTTTATCTACTTAAAACTCTTACTTGGAATGGTTTACATACATTTTAGGCTTAAAATAGTTCGCCGTTGCCATTTTTATTAAGTTATTTAACGTCCTGTTTATGGGATATTTTGCAGATATTTGAGCAAAATACGACCTTACTTGACTTTACTTTTGCGAAGTCACATTACAGAAGGCATCTCTGATCAATTGTAAGCAAATCATTTTAAAATAGTTTAATTTTATGAAAAATAAGTTCGCAAAAAAAACTTACTTTCTGTGGCTATCCATGCTGGATCGTTGCTTGACTGATTTGTCTGAAAATAACTGCCAATAAATAAACTCTGATGTCCAAATAGTGGCTCTAACTCGTTTTCTCAAGAAGGACTATTTAACTTGTGAAAAACAGCTTTAGTAAAATGATATACCCATTACAGGTTTTTGTATGCTGTAACTAACAAGCGTCCCGTTTTTAGGCTACTGGGCATAAATGGATTAAATATGATACTTGCTTTATAATATTTTAACCAGGGTTGCCCTGAACTAAAATTTTTGGCAGAGGGAAAATTACCAATTTCCCGACTGAAATTCCAATTTTACCGAATGATAAAATACAAGCATGCACATATGTCGTACATGTATAACATTAAATGAGAAAAAAACATTAGGCATCTTTTAAGAAACAATTCTAATATAACTAAAAAAAAAAATGATCTCAATGTTGCAACATTGTCTTAAAATTACTGAATCGACAGCAAAATGTGCCACATACGGAAATTATTGGGAAATCACAGTGACCTCCCATCGGAGTGCTCCTGATTTCAACAAATATTTAAAAATTGGAAGTGATATTTAAACAAATTTGTAACAATTTTCCTCCTGTCAAAAGATTTTTTTGCATAAATTAAGGACAAAAAAAATCACCTGATTGCAATAACTGTAACAAATGGAAAACTTCTCACATCCTTTTCAGCTGTCTTTTTGCATATACCACAGAAATACTTTGCATTATCTTATCCCAAGTGTAAAACTGATTCGAGTTGCATGACTAACAGAAAGATTAAACTTTTGGTTGATCATACTAAATGACTGCACGTGATACTCTTTATTCCTTTTCATATGCAATCTTGACCGCCTGGTTGCGAACTTTTCATACATAATTGTGGCGAGGTGGCCCTCAATTGAAGGGCTTGGGAGATGAAGGGGTTATGTGACAAAACAGAAATTGCGAGTAATTAAAGTTCAAAGTTTTATTGTTGCAGTTGTTGCAGCTTTTTGTTTTCTGGTTTTGTCAATAGTCAGCGTATGAAGTTGGTCGAATGACATCTACTTTTTGATGTACCAAGTTTTAATTTACTTACCTGTATCCATTGCTTACCATTGTCCAGCGTGTTTACTTTTTAAATGTAGCATAGCCCCTTCATCCTCCAAGCCCTTCAATTGTGAATGGTCTGTTTAGCTCTGAAAAATAACTAGTGTACAAATTATGATTATTTACAATGATGGATTGGAAGAGTGAGTGACAAAGACGTAAGAGAAATATAATAAATTTCTCTTTCATACTAAATCAACATACTATTTTGGGGAAAAAAAAACATATAATCTATCGCATAACTCAGAGGTTTTCAAACTTTTTGTGGCAAAACCCACTCTCCAAAGCTCAAACCCACGGATCCTTTGATCTAATGAAAATTTGACTGTTTCTGCTATTTGTAAATTTACGGTCTGTTATGCTGGATAGTTATTTTTTCATCAATCGCGATTCAAATGAACTATGAAAAGCCCTTTAGTCTCTGGTTAATGGCGGCTGAAAGAGATACAACCAAAACCAACCTTGCAAAGAATTTGGTCGGTTTGATGAGACATCTCAATTGTATACATGAAATGAAAGAAATGTTTTACCTCTTTGACTGACTCCTTGAATCCCCGAAAGGTGGTGCATTCAAGCTCAAGAACTGTGATTTTTTTTTTTTTTGTCTGCAATGCTTCACATCACGTTTTCAAGATTTAATTTATCTTTTCCAAATTATATTGCTTTTCTTGGAATTTCAAAGCTAAAAATAAAAAGTAGATGTTTGAATAGAGAATGAATGTTATTTTTCTTATCCTCTATAGGCACAGAATAACATTTTTTATCTATCATTTAAAAAAAAAAACATTCAAAACCTTTTTTAATGAAAAATTAAGAATTTGGTTTCATACACTAATATGAAGGAAATGATTTATTTTTAAATTCTAAAATTAAAAAAATAGACAATGTGTCTAATCATAACAAACAGACAAAAATTAATGAAACAAGTGCACCTGTATTGCAAAGCCTTTATGCATGCTGCAGGATCACAGAAAAGTTTGACAGCTAATAAGTCTCCAATTTAGGAAGCTATAGAACCATTTTACGCTACCTCTGTGAGGACTTCACAGCTCCCCGGAAAGCCGCAGCGTGCAATTTGGACATCCTATACAGATTATTTAAAATAATGTTTAACTGCCTGAATTATTTCCTTTTCATAATTGTCGGTGTGGTTTTACGTGTCTTATCATTTTTCAAAAATCTTTATAACTCCAAAATGTATGTAAACAAAGTTGTTTCCCTTCGATATAAGTACATAAATTGTTTGGAGCAAAGTAATCTGAAAATGTAAACCTATAAACAGCCAAATTATATAAATCTATAAATAACGTTCATCTTTCAACGTCTGATGCAAATAATGCAAGAATACACGAATCTCGATGTTTTAAAATTCAAAGACAATGATGTTCGCCAAGTAGGAAAAGCATCATTCAAGTCACGCAGTGTTTCGCATGGGCAAATGATTTAATGCCAATTAATGACGATTGAGAGCCCAATGGTCAATTGCATCGCAGTTGGAAAAGCAACAAATTTTATTTCCGCAACTGTGTTTTTAAAGTCAATTTGCAACGGACACTCTTTAAAGAGTTGAGAAAGATTATTTCTGTTACTCTGTAATTACATTACTTAATCTATTCAAAGTCAAATTGTTTCCGTTTTGCATAAATTACTATACTTTTGTAAGTGTTTGTTATATTACGCGGAAAGATTTGCAAAGGCTATAGAAACATTTTCATTGATTTAAAAGAAAGAACCATTCAGAAAACAAATAAATAGCTTTTTTTTTTTTTTTGCATATGTGTATCGTTGATTAAAAAATAACTGAAAACTAATTACATTTGTTTTAGTCTTTTGCACTGTGGTGATATACGTTAACATGAAAATTGTACATAGCTTCAAATATTAAATCCGAACTAGGCCCGTTGCCGCGCATTTTCCAGGAAAATGGGAGGACCAAAGATATTTATGCATTCAATATGTTATTGCTATTGTGTCATAGTTATTAATTTATATGAAGGTATGGGGTGTCATTGTCTCGAAAAAGGGTAAGCGTATTTATTATCACACTATTTGTATAGCCAGTGTTCAAAGGTCTGCTTTGAAAATAAAAGTTAGGTCAAGTAACGCATGTTCGACAATTGCATGTTATAACCGCATGTTATAACCCTTTTTCTGGTCAATTTATGCTTTTAGGTCTTTCAGGCCGTTTGAACAAAATCTTCAAAGAGAGTATTTTTAACGGGCTTTTAAATGAAACTGAAATCGAGAAGATACGATAACTATTTCGAGATGAAAGAGTCTTTATGGCATTTTTTTTTTTTTAATTAAAGTTAGAACTGCTCGGCACTCCCCCTCCCTCTTTAAAACTCTTCCCGGGGGCAAAAGTACCTCCCTACGAAATCTAGCTGAGATCCGACTTCAGCTGGATTTCTGTAAGGAACATATATACAAACACACACACACACACACACGCACACGCGCACACACACACACACACACACACACACACGCACACACGCGCACACACACACACACACACACACACACACACACACACACACACACACACACACACACACACACACACACACACACACACACACACACTATTTTCTGTTTTATTTATACAGATAAGACATTACGAGAAAGATTTACTCACTCAAAAGTATAAAGGGGAAATCACTCAGCGCACCAGCGGGCGTTAAATATGTATTACTTTTAAAAATTAACGAAAGATATAGACACACAGCAATCAGAAGATTACATTTCTTAAAGCCACGGAATAATAATGGACCTTTCCAGAACATCCGCTGAATTAAATATGTAGTTTTGGAGTTGAGAAGAGGCCAGCGATAATATCTTTGAAACTTCTTTGTGTCAAAAGCAGTATTGTATGAACCACGCGGCACTCAATCCTCACTCTTTACCTGAGCTAATATAAAATTGAAAATTTGTCCTCCAATTCAGTAATGCAAATACAAATACAACACAAATACAAATGTGACGACCAACAACTGGCTCTGGGCACATCTAGGTTGGTCCTGGTTCATTGATAGTCCCGAATAAAGATCAATGGCCCTTTTAAAGCTGCTCCTTTTCTCACTACAACCTCCTCCGGTAAGCAATTCCAAATGCCCACTGACATGTTAAAATAGTAATTCTTCCTAATTTCCTGGTTAGCTTGAGGTTTGAATCGCTTAACCCCTGATGTCCCAAATTAATTTCAAAAAGTTTGAAAATCAGTAGGGTCTCTAAGGCCACCTACGCTTTAGGGTCCCTAAGAAAACTGTTTCTGATTGCAGGTACCATCTGTCGGCCTCTAAGCAACTATAAAGAGTGGTACTTAAAAGCTTCAGCATGATTACAGCTATATAGGATTCATAATATTAAATTAATATAAGCGGGACTTATGAGTCCCATCGGGGCATAAAGGGTTAAAACAGTGTCCTCTTCCCTGGCAAACTTTAACCAAATTGAATCATAGCAAAGATTGTTAGCTTCGGTTAAAACTGAAACGCGTTAAAACCTAATGATTTCTTTTTAGTCTTCCACTTTTATATGCAAATCAAATCGTTCACAAACTTGGCTATTTTGAACATTCTACTTCACGAATACTTTCCGAAACTAAACCGAGTCCGTCCTTAAAGGCTGTATCGAGTACTCGCGAACCATTCCACTTAAAAAAGGGGTGATAGGTTGTGAGCGGGAACTTTCCAAAGTTTTCAATTTAAAAGTTACATTTGCTACATCCTTTGGACATATTCAACTAAACTATGTATTTGAAGTTAGCATCGTTCTACGTTGTTTGATACGGATCAAAATGCAGTAGCCCCTCGTTATATCGCGCCTCGTTATATCGCTCATTCGGATATATCGCTCTTTTCTTTTGTCTCCCCCCCCCCCCCAAAAAAAAAAAAAAAAACTTAGTTCGAAACCATTTTTGAGAAAATATGTAAGGTGCTCAGAAAAGGTCTCTTTCTCATTTATTTTTGTCATCAATTAACAAAACGAAGATTCTTCTATTCTTCTGAATTTGCTGAAAAGAAGCAGCAAATTACTATCCCCCAAACTTGCATACTGCAGAGATAGTTTGGAAACTACTGAATACTTTCTTTTGCATTGATACAATGAGTGAAATTAATATATTGCAAGTGGGAGACAAGTGTTGAACGATAAATCCCGGCAAACGACTTTGGATTCTTATTTCACCAAAACAATAGGTTAATTTTATATCTGTATACATATTTTTTAAGACCTGCACATTGTAACAACAACTGCGGTAAGTTATATTTTTTTGTTACTTTTGACCGAAAAAAAAATCTAATGTTCGAATAAATGAATTTTTATGTATGTGCAGTGCACGTATAATTTACTTGCATGCTGGATAGAAAACTATTTTTAATGACCTCGGTTATATCGCGCTTTTTTCTTGTCCCCCGAAAAGCACGATATAACGAGGGGTTACTGTGCTTTTTATTATTCTTCCCCTTATCTTACCTATCACCCCTATTTTGTTAAAATCAGAGAAAACCTGACGTATGCGTAAATGCGTGGAAGGTTTTACCTAAGAACTTTCCAGTTCTTAGGTAACCAACAGTAAACTGAGTGGCAAAACATAATCCTCCGCTGCTAGAAATCAATAGATCATCTGAGAGACACGACTCACCGGAATTTGACCAGTGACCCACAGTCTGAGAAACGCTGATTTGACATTCAGATTCTTTCTCGGCAAAGTGAAGTGGATATTCCAGCTAATTAATAAATCGGTCAGACTAAGGCGTTCCCGCTAATTGCGCTGAACTTGTGCTAGTGGCACACTGAATCTCACAACGAAATTTAGAAACACCAACTGGTGGTGACAAAATGACACACATTAGTATTTTAATTGGTAAATCATCCAAAGAGCGCTCACTTTTCTTTTAAGAGTTGCATTTCATTGCGTAGTGATGAAAGTAACTTTTTCGCTTAAAGAAAATATTTTCTGTTCATTCATTTAAAAAACAATTCAGATTAGTCAAAAATTACCTTATCTGTTGTATGCTGATAAATGTAAACTGTTCAAAGAAATGCTGATGTTCTCAGACACATGATTTCCTTATTTTTTGAACTATTTAGTCGAAAGAATGACAAATGAAGAAATAGCAAAATTAAAGTAAATTGAAAAGTAATTTAAGAAAATACATTTTTCAAGTGGTTATGATTAAAGTTTTCATATTTTTTCAAAAACAAGAAAATATTATTGCATTGCAAAATTTAATTTATGACAAAAATCAAGTAATTTTACAGGAAATTAACGGGAAAAAACTAAAGTTTCTGAATTTTAATTGAAATGAACTTTGCTTTGGTAAAAGTTTTCATTTCATGTCACTTACAATATTTTGAATATTAATGTGTCATGCTGTCGATTACAAAGTTATACGCACATGCGTATGTGTGCTCGTGTACGCCAATCATTCTGTACTCAACTGTTACTAATTATTATTAATTAAGTGCGGGTGTAACGAGAGGATTCAAATCCTGACTCCTTGCCGGAAATCATGATTTCTAGCCGTCTTGACAATCCGAGAAGCGTTTGGAAGAAGTCTTCCTCTCTACCCCCTCTCTAGGAGAGAAGTCTGGTGGTGCAATTTTTTCAAAATAATCAACTACAGTAAACTCTCGATTATCCGCGAGTGGATTATCCGCGAGAATCTCGGGAAAGAAACAAACAATTAACTGATTTGTTCCAAAAATCACGAATTTAAATTATGTTTTTTCTTAACATTTCTTACCCAAGAGTGTGGTGTACTTCATCATAAATTATTTTACCTGGGCGTTGTCGTAAGTAAAACTTCTTTATAGATGATATATGCTTGAGAACCTCAGATACAATGTTTTATGTTGTACCTATCGTCACTGTTTGTACATATCACGTTTTAAGTGTAATGTAATTATTTTTAAGCAAAAGACATTTTCTTATCTTCTTTAACCCTTATTTTATGCTTTTTCTAATTATCCGCGATTTTCATTTCCGCGATACTCGTGCTATTCCGAGAATAATCAAGAGTGTACTGTACAGCGAAACCAGTGGTTGGAAAAACTACATTTCTTTTACAGCAAACTACAACTACAACTACTTAGTTATAATGTAGTTAACTACAACTACTTTTTTTTAATGTAGCGACTACAAACTACTTTTGAATTGTAGTCGCTACTTCGCTACTTTTCAAAAAATAAATAAAGAAAAAGTATACACCATTTAACGATTGACCGAAAAAATTCGAAAAATGGTTTACATTAATAAATTAACTCATTTGAAAATGGAATAGAACTAGGAATTGTCTTTGAATTTATTTGTTACTTTTCCTTTTTGTTCCTTTTTTTTTGCTAAAATTTGTTCTTTTTAGATTTTTTTAAACAAGTTTTATGAATATTCGCCACAAGAAAGGATTCAAAAGTTGAAAGATTGAAAGAATTCAACTTTCAATTGTTTTTTAATTTCTTATTGCCACGGAATATTTAGGAACATGAAAATTTTTTGAAATAATTTTATAAAAATTATGATGCCAGATAAACTAATAACATCAAACACATAGAACACATACTTCGTCAAAATGATGTTAAATGATCAGCTCATATTTTTATGATTCTTATTTTTCATTGTGTCCGCTACTGCACTCATGCAAGATTTGCGCCAATCAATCAATCATTATTGTCAATTAAACCTTGTTTTTTTCCTTCGTTCTCTGTTTTTTTTAATTTTTTCTTTCATTTATTTGTTTATTTTTTTTATTTAAAAGTAGTTTCCAGAAATCGCTACAAACTACTAGTTTTTTGTATCGCGCTACTCACTGCTCTATTTTCTTCAAAAAGTAGTGCGCCACACTACAAACTACTAAAAAATGTAGTTACTATACATAGTAGTTTCGCTACTTGTAGCGCGCTTCTTCCGACTTCCGACCACTGAGCGAAACTTCGATAACGCGACACGTGGATAACTCGACAACCTCGATAAGTCGACATTTAATTTTTTACAATGGTTTGTCCAATGTTAATTTCGAAGGTTGCAAACCTCTCTAACTTGACACGTATTAACAGGAACCTCTATAAGTCAACATCCACCAGCTCTGTCAGTCCACTTTCTGGCCAGGGACTTCATTTCGAAATTTTCCAGGGGGGGAACACAGCGGAAAATTTACCAAAAAGTGGCAAGAACCACGCCTACTTATATGCCAATACATTTATTTCCCAAAGTCGGGGGGGGGTAGCAATCGACCCCCTCTGCGCCCCCCCCCCTAAATCACGGGCCTGTTTCTGGCACAGATGTTCTATCACATTGACCATTTCTGACAATTATGTGGTTTATGTGTCAAATTATTTAAAGTAAGCAGGAAGAATGATTTATTTATTTTGCGTACACATATTCGTTGACGTTACGTTAGGACTTTGTTTTTCAATTTTGAAACTTAAATTTATTTTTCTTGAAATTCTTTCATTCCTTCATTTGTTGTCCCCAATTGGTTGTTTGATTTCAGAGCAGATTTATTGCACTCTGTTTCTAAAAAACTGCGCAAGAGCAAGAACTTGTTATATATTTTTCGATAAAGTATATTATAATAGTCATGTCTTTTTATTATTATTTTATTAGCCATGGTTGTTTTAAAGAAGAAGAAATTATGATATACCGACAAATTCCCAGTTACAGAATATACATTTTTTATACAGCACTCCATAATAAATAACTTAAGAAAGGTGCTTATTTGAAACACATTTTTTCTTTTTTTTTTTTTTTCAAATAAGTAAAAGTACTTTTATTCTTAGTAAATAGTCATATTTTCCTCACATTGACAATGTGTGCTAACACACGCAGGTCACATAATAAGCTGCATATTATTGTATTTTTAATTTTGCTTTAAAGTAAATTAGCTGCAAAAAAAGAAGATATTTTTAAAATTTGTTCCCTGATAACACATATTTAATTTATTATCTTTTACAAAATTCAACCAAAAATGTGTGGGGCACTCTTTGGCACCACCGTAAATCCGCTTATAGTCTAAGTAAGTTTTTCATGGCGCCATCTAGCTTTTACTTCAGAAGAAAAATAGAAACTAGATCTTTGAAGTTAAAAATCAACGTGCTTTATTTACGTTGATTTTTAACTTCAAATATAGTTCAGCACAAAGCCTATTTGATCATTTTTCATAGAAACTAGATCGTCACATGTTCTTAAAAAATAGTTATTTTAACATTGAGGGGCACCCCAAACTTAAATTTTATTGAGGAAGAAATCCTCAATTTTTCGAATAAAACTTCAAATTTCCCAAATGACAAAATACAATTATGCACACAAACCTACATCTAATGTAAAATTATTTTTTTTGGCAAGAAAAAATAATTCAATTAATAAAGCTCTATTGTGCACTTGTATCTTCCAATTTTGTGAGTCGTCAGAAAAATCTGTTGTATGAGGAATTTTGTAGGATATCTCAGTTCATTGCTATGAAATTAGCAATTTTACAGTTCAACACTGTACAATGAGAAATTTTGCAGTTTATTACTATAAAATTAGCTGTATTTATACTGTAAAAACGGCATTCATTTTTTACTGCGTGCACTTGAATTATTTGCAACACTTATTTGGACGAGAAACCTATTTTGAGACATATTGTCTCAAAAAGAAATGTTTCATTAGGAATATTATTTCAAAACTACAAAATCCCTGCGAGAATCGACGAAAACGAACCTATAGTAAGCTTATTACTATGAGTGATGGCCACCAAATGGCGGACGACCAAAGCAAGAAAATTAATCACTTTTCTACTACAAGGTGTTCCATGTAGCTAGCTCGCGACGAGTGAGCGCTTCCAATGTTTATGGTTACGGCAGCGTGGTGTTTTGATGAGATAAGTAATAACAATGGAGTTGGTAAATTATGTTACATTTTAATAAAGCTTTTAACGTACTTCAATGACTTTTTTTCTTAAAAAAATTTTGAGGATTTTTTGTACCCTAGTTTGTTTGGCGAAATTTTCCCATCTTAATTCACTTTTGGAACGACTATGTCCATAACTCGTCTCTACCACGTTTCCGCAGCTGTGCATAATGTAACAATTTCACATAATTCTTACGCCATAGATCGTTTGTTTTTTTTATTATTGCTTCATGTATTATATTATAATTTTAAAAAACTATTAAGCTTCATGAATGTTCTTTCATGTGATACTTAGTATGAATGAAAGATCTGAAAAGGTAAACTGAAATTTGTGCAAAATTAAAGCTTACAGAAGTACGGAGTAAACACATGCCTTCCACTTTTGATTACGAATATTTTCATTGGTAAAAAAAGGATCCAAGATTTTTTTTCATTTGTCTATTACACCATGAAATTCTACAGAAAAACAGAACTGTTTTACTTTTTTTTTTTTTTTTTGCTTTGTTTTGTTAAAAAAGTCGGGTATTACAGTACTTATTAATTTTCATTCGAGCTCTCTTCCTTTTCTATTTTTTTCTTCCTCGGCAAAATTTTACGAATATCAGACAAGTTACGCGAGAATACAAATTTGAAGAAATATTTCGCACTTCTTTGGCGACAAATTACGTCCAGCTACAAGGCCCTTGGCACGCTATGAAGCTGAATTCCACGCATCCAACCTCGCAATGGCTATTTATCTTGATTTATCCCTATTCAGTACAAAGCAAGCTCTTATAATTGGGCTAGTAACGAACAGATTCGATACATTTATCCTTCTATATGACATGAATTGCAATACTCCCATCGCTGGTTCTTCATTCCGTTTAACCGCTGTGTTACATCAAGGCCCTCCTTGAAATCTATTTTGAATCACTCTTCCAGTTGGATGTAAGCCAAGCTTCAGTCGTGCCCACTTTTCTCTCTCTCGTTATTCTGTCCTCTTTCATAAAGGTTGTAAGAAGTGTAGAGGCACAGGCTACTCAAGCACACAATGGCATCTGCAAGAAACGTTTTTGTCATAAGTTCGAAAGAGGGAGACTTATAGCCGTAAAAGCATGTACGGTCGAAAATGAAAGAAGCATGTGTCAGAATAATAATTTGAGTGTTTTTAAATCATTAGTTGAGATTTAAGAGCTTATAGAGCTTTGCATAACTCGATTTTCAACACACTGTAAAAAATGAATGTTGTTTTTTGCAGTACAATACAGCCAATTTTATGGTAATAAACTATAAAAACTGCTAATTTTACAGTAATAAACTGTAAAATTTCTACTTTTACAGTGATAAACTGCAAAATAGCTAATTTTACAGTTTATTACCATGCATTTTACTGTTTTAAACTGAAACCCCTGTTCCCAGTATTATAGTGTTGATTTTACAGTATAATACAGCCAAATTTTACGGCAATAAACTGTAAAATTTCGAACTTTACAGTAAGAAACTGTAAAATTGCAAGTTTATTACTGTGCATTCTACAGTTTTAAATTGGAACCTTGGCTGCTAGTATTACACTGTAAAATCAACAGTTCATTTTTTGCAGTGCGGTATCAAAACGCTTTTTCATATTTTAGCCAATTATTTCACAAAATTTATGCGTATCTAGTATAGATTTCAGAAAAAAACTCTATATATATCATAATAAAATTAATTGTCCTATGTTTAAGTGAAGTGGATGTCCAAAATCCGACTGCACTCCTATAAACTTAAAAGAGTTTCAAAGCTCTCTCAGGCGAAAATCAGTGATTTTTTAAATAAGTTTTAAACCCGTTTTTCCTTTCAAAAATTAATTGAACTTTCTTTCTGTCAACTCAATGTATTTTTTGGAAGTTTATACAATTTATTTGTTTAATTACTAGATAAGTTTTCTAGAGTCCATTTAGTACCAGTAAATATGTTTCGTTTTTTCCTGTATGTTCAGTAAACAACCATACTTATTTGCGGTTAAAAAGTGTAATTACATATTGTAGCTTCATGTATTGAAATGTATGTTCATCAATATTGTATGAACACTTGATTTGATTAAATGACGAATAAAATAACCCCTCCCTCCTCTAGCTCTCTCTCTATATTTCTCCCTCTGTAATGTATAATCACCACAGTCAGCCTTAATCAATATATTGAGCAGTAACAGGTTCATCAGTATGAGCGCTTGTTGCAATACATTTTTTGAGCAAGTTTGTTTTTCACAAAACTACGTATAACTTACATTTGTTATGTGCATTTTTGTATCTCCTTTCGGACCCCTATAGTGCGGTCAGGGTCCCTCTCAATTGTGACAAAGTAAATACGGCTGCATTGCAGGATGGTGGCATCATTTTCTAAAATTCAGCTTGATTTTTTTTTTAATTATTGCTATGTTATAAAGAGTATATAGAGTCCCGAATGAGAAACAGTAAGTGTTTCTCAAACCTCATACAGCTCAATAGTCGATCCTAATGCATTACTGACCAAATGAAGTACATTGAAAGGTTGACACATCTAACCATTTTATTAAGAAAACAAATAGTATGTTTTCAATTCAACAAATATTTTTTAACATTAATATGTTAAATTAGTTTAATGAGAAGACTTGATTAAGTTATTGAAGAAAAGTAATCATTTTTTTTAAGCGTTCACGAAAAATGCTCAGTCTATGAAAAATTAGAATCCAGTTTGGTTTACCTAGGAAAAAGTTTTTAAAAAAAAATCAATTTCTCTAGTTCTTTAAATCATCAAGGAGAGAATAAAATATGATAAATGACTGCAATATGTGCAATTGAACTGAAAAGCCATTAACCCTTTAATCGGTCAATTATTTTACCAGAAATGCTTCCAAAAAAGGCATATTTTTTTATTTCATATAGTTAAGTACCATACTTAACAGAATAAGAATATTCAGAATTTATTATTATTATTTATTTTTTTTTTTTCATTTTCAATGCTTTAACAACATTTTTTATTTTACAATTTTGGTCACAAAATCCCGAAATATTTGCTTTTTTAAAGTACATTCGGCATGCAGTAATGAATGGTTTACAAATTATGCAAAAATTTCTCTCACACTTACTGTGAATTTTGAGGTTTACAATTTTCCGAACAGTTCGGGCAAACCAGAAAAGGAAATCTGAAAATATCGATGCCCGTACGCCGTACGTGCAAACCAGATGAGGCCAATTTCGGGTAGCACGTACACCGTACGGGCAAACCGCTTAAAGGGTTAAAAGTGTTTTTGTGCCACCTCTAACTTTTATCACAGTAGCATTTAGGCATGGATTCCATAAGGTTTTCTAACCTTTCCGGTTTTTCATGGTGCCAGATTTCACTATAATTCTGTACCTCAGAACCAGAACGACGTAAGTCCAAAAATGGCCATTTTCACTTTTTTGATTCATTGTATGTAGAATCTTATTCCACATCGACTCATTAAAACAGTATTCAAAAAACAAATTCCTTCACAATTATTTAGCAGCGTGAAAAGAGCGCGAGTCCCATCCTTTGCATGTATTCGACAATCGTTTTTCCCCTCTACTGAAAAATGACGAAAATGGACTTACGTTAGTCTGGTTCTGAGGTACAGAATTGTTTTCTTACATTTCTCCACCGCATTTATATTTAAAATCAATTTTATCTAAAGGAAAGAGCGCTTATTCTTAAAAAAAGTGTTTTCTTAGTTCAAGTTTTTTAAACTTGCAATACTTTTGACCAATACTGTATTGTAATAGTTGATTAATGAGTACTAAATTGAATTTAAATTTAAATGCCTGAGGCGTGAACATGAAATTTTTATTCATTTCGCTGCTGTAAAAACCATCAATAGTCCAACTGAAATAGTAGATCCTTCTGAAACCAACGTAAACTTTTCCTCAAAACTATATTTTCATGTTAAAAGTGCTCTTTTGCTGCACCTTTACATTTCAGTTTTATCTTGATTAGAAGATTCAGCTGCCAAGAGAAAAAGTAAGGAAAGAGGTATATGTTTCCCCAAAAAATATTTCATGATCTTTCTATTACTTTCTTTTTTTTTCCTCCTTCTTTTGAAGGAGTTTACAAACATAAATTCTCTTTTGTTTCTTTTTTTATTTAAACAGAAGAAGAAAATGTACGCTCGTCATCGTACAGAATTGTAAATTATAACATTGTACGACACTATGTAACAAATTGCGTACACAATTCTCTGCAGAGTTGTTCTCAAATCGCTAGTGACGTAATAAAAAGGAAAACTAATACCTAAGGGCTTTACGTAGAATTTGATGTTTGTAGACCCTAGAGATCACTTAAACCAAGGATAATACTCAGCCTGTGGCCTATGCGTCGTACCTTGCTTTTGTGACTGACCTATTAAAATACTTCAAAAGACACGATATTAACTTTTTTTTGTGCAAGTAATATATTTATTTATTTTAGCAAGAAGTCATAATTTAGTTTTATCCCGAAAAACAACGGATGTTCAAATTTCATCAGTATTATCAAAAAAGCACACAATTAAAGGGCTTGGAGGATGAAGGGGCTATGTTACATTTTAAAAAATGAACACAATGGACAAAGGTAAGCAAATAAAACTTGATACATCAAAAAGTAGATGTCATTAGACCAATTTCATACTCACACTAACAACAAAGCAGTAAAACCAAAAAGCTGCAACAACTGCAACAATAAAACTTTGAACTTTAATTATTCGCAATTTCTGTTTTGTTACATAACCCCTTCATCTCCCAAGCCCTTCAATTGCTTTTATTATTTTTTGAGAAGTAAAATAGTTGTCGTACACATGCGGCAGAGGGAGGGGGAGAGAGTTGAGTATCTTGGGCTCCGACTTACATTCAAAATTTTTTTCATTCTTACGTACATTCATGACGTCATTCTGACGTATGCTGTCGAGGACGTCATCGATCCTTGCTTGGTAACCTGGGAAACGCTTCCTACGGGGTGCATGCCGGCTTCTGTTACTGGTGGCACAGTTTTTCTGGCTTCTCAGCATCGTCTATTTTTGGGCCATCTTTGTGTTAAAAGTGTAAAGAGACAAAGACATGGTGTCTTCTGGGGGGATGCCAGTCAAACCAAGTGTACAATTTTATTGAGACAAGTAGCTGCTCTGAAGGTCTGGTGGATTTCATATTTTTATGGGATGAAATACCGAGCCTACAAAGTTCGAGAATGGTGTGTGTGTGTAGAGGGAGGAGGGGAGTGGTGGTGGATTTTTTAAAATCAAGCCGAAATCATACATATCATTATCTTAGTTGAAAACTAAATTAATTGCGATGTAATTGAATGGAGATGAATGGGCACTGTCTTGTTTTATTTTTATTTGGTATATTTTTGAAAAGGATCTGAAGTTTTTTCTGTTACATTTACGTGTTTGTATGAAGTTTATTGATCTTTGTCGGGACAAGTTGAAGAAAAAAATGCCAATAGGTTCCTAATACTCAAAATTTCGAAATAATTGAAATTGTAGGGCAGACAGGCTTGTGAGAACAATTGCATTTTCAAAAATTCATAATATCCTAAAACTCTAGAATTTGGCACACGACAGTTATAACATTTTTACTGATCTATTCAACTGTTCCTTTACTGTTTGTAAAAGATGAAGAGATGAAAAGAAATGCTACAGTTCTTTTTTTGGGAGGGGGGGGGGGTAAAAAACGCACAAACTCACTAAATACCCTACCCCCCCCCCCCCAACCAGTCTACACAGTATTTTCTAGTTGTTTGTTTTTTGAAAGTGTATATGACATTAGTGAAGACAATTCATCTATGAAAAACTTTTCAAACCTTTCATTGTTAGTAATAGTATTTAAAATTACGAGTTGTTCATCCGCAGGGGGTTATTCATTTAGTGGTCGGTCAACCCCCCCCCCCTCCACGATCAAGTGGGTTGACCGTGGGTGCGGATTAATGATCCATTCGTCTTTCCTCATGCACTGATGATAGGGCTTGTGTTAGATAGTCTCGAAACAGCTGTTTGCTGAGTTTTAACTTATTTTAAATGTTTTTATTTATACTTGTATACACGTTGTCTCTTTTTAGTTAACTTTCAGTTTGTTCCAAATTTTACTTTTTCGCCAACACCAACGTTTTCAGCATATCATAGTACATGCTTTACAAATTGCTGGAAGTAGAAGTTTGTTGATGATATGTTGGCTATCCTACCAAGGTCTTTGATCCTACTCCACACTAGAGGCTAATCTCGTAACTCAAAAATTTATAACTCGAATATTCCTACAGCTCGAAGTTTTCAATTCTTCCGCAAATTCTTAACAAATCTGTAAAAAAAGATTTTCCTATAACTCGATGCTTTTAGCCGGTCTCTTGGTACTTCGAGTTGTCAAGATTCGACCATTTATCATCACATGAACGTTTACTTACGAAATGTTATTGAAAAATATTTTTTCAATTGTATTCAACAGATTTTGTGGTCGGCCACCTCGTCTAGTGGTCAGCGACGCCTGACCGTGATGCGGTGGCCCCGGGTTCGAGTCCCAGCTGGGGCATGGGCGTACTTTCTCTCTCTCCTGTCATTGTCCTTTCTGTGTGTGAAAGTGAGTTATGAATGGATGCCTACCCTATGAACGGGTCCTTATGGCGTGTGTGTTGAGCTAAAATCGGTCTTCCACCTAAATGGTGCTCTTAAAAACGGAAGCCGTATCTCTCCTGCCTTTATTCTAGCAGATTTCATCTACTCGGGCTCGGATAACTCGAGTGGTATTAGAAACAGATTTTGTGATGCGCAAATTCTGTGTTAGTTTTTTTTTCTGTTGTAGATTTTCTACGCATTATATCATAGTGTGATCCTATCTGATAGTGAAAAGGAAATAATAGAGTTCGATAGTCTTCAGTAAGTAAAGTGTGACAGTGTATCGATTAGCATAAAAGTATAAAATTGACTGAATTCAAGACTTTGTTGCTGAATTAACATGAATACCTTTTGCTTTAGTCAAAAAATGTGGGGTCCGAGTAAACTTTACGATGATTCATGCAATTTTATGGATTTATCTGCATCGTACTTCATCTGTATATATGTATAAAAATGGATGTATGTTTGTGTATATGTATGTTTGTTCCTCATACAAATTCACAGTTATCTTCGGATTTTCGTGAGACTAGGCACAGAGGTTCTTGATGCACTAGAATTCACATAGGTGGGGTTTTGAAATTTTTAAAAATCCAACAAAGATCACGATTAACAATGAATTATCAATTTAAGACTCACCTATTTCATTTTAGCATGAAATAAGTTAAGAACAATTATAATTCACGTTCTAATTTCATCATTTGTATTAATAAGCACCCGTTCAACGCCGGATAATAAGCTAGCTGTGAATTAATAGTATAGTAAGCACAAAAAATTAGAAGAAATATGTATTGAGAGGTTTTCTCTTGCACGCTGAAGCTAATATTTCCAGCCGATGATTAAAAACGACAAAAGCATAATATAACAATGTTTTATTCGCACTGTGCTCCCAACAAATAGGTAACTTTTAAACCATAGTTACATAATTTGAAGCAGAAAACAAAGTGCAAATTTCTCATCTATGAAACAATATACATCTCTAACATAATCTTGAACACTTTTCTGTCTTCGACGTAAATGTGTGATCGGGGCTTTCATGAACTAAATTCAAATTCTTTTTTTTTCGTTTCTCTTCCTTGATTTATCGTGACGCGAGGGGACAACTTGAGTTCTAAACCTATTCATTTTATTAGATTCGTTTTATAGAAACTATTGGGCAATAATTGAATTTTGGATGTACGTCGCGAAAGAAGGGGAATTTTATTTGATAAGAAAAATGTTCAACCCTCCATACCTTGTGTTTTCCATCACTCAAAATGAATACTGCCTGGGGGAAGCAGAAATTAAAAAATGCTTCCAATCGTCCCGTCCTGTTGCATCTCCCGTTATTGAGAAATAAGTCCAAAACAATATCGACATTACACTGTTATGCGGTCCCGAGGTTTTAACTACCTTTGAAATAATTCTTTTTGCATTGTATTAAAGTGCCTAGAGCTTTGTTTAGAAATTAGATTAAATTTAAACCAAGAAATTCCTAATTTCATCGTATAATACTAAGACAAACGCTCCTCCAGTGCCTCGGATCACGTTGGAGAGCGCTCCCTTGAAGAAGGCCTTGGGGCCCTCGCTCTTGCCGATCTTGATCCAGCAGTCGAGAGTGTTCTTGTAGAGCATCTCGCTCTTGGCCCGGCCGCTCTGCATCATCATGCGCCTGCGGACGGTGTCGAAGGGGTAGGAGATGATGCCCGAGACGACGGTGACGCACTGCGCGATCATCCAGGACACGACGATGGGCGTGTGCTTGGGGTCGGTCTTGAGCATGCCCTTGCTGGTGTCGTAGAAGCCGAAGTAGGCCGCCCGGTAGATGATGATGCCCTGCACCGAGACGCTGAAGCCACGGTACAGACCCAGGAGCCCGTCGCTTTTGAAGATCTTGACGAGGCAGTCGAGGAGGCCGTTGAACTGCCGGTTTTGCGCGCCCTTGCCCACGTCGGCGGCCAGCCGGGTTCGGGCGAAGTCCAGGGGGTACACGAAGCACAGGGAGGTGGCTCCGGCCGCGCCGCCCGACGCCAGGTTGCCCAGGAAGTATCTCCAGAACTGCGTCCGCTTGTCGACGCCGCCCAGGAAGATCTGTTTGTACTTGTCCTTGAAGGCAAAGTTGAGGGCCTGGGTGGGGAAGTACCGGATGACGTTGGCTAAGTTACCACGCCAGAAACTGAGGATTCCTTGTTCTTTGGGGATGCGGATGAAGCAGTCGATAATACCTGGAAGAGAGGAAATGCTGTAACGACTGACATTTCGAGAGAAACATTAACATCTGAATGCTCATGTGAGAAAACTACTGTTTTCTCTGTGAGATAAACAACCAGTGCCAAATACTGTCTGATCTTCTTCAGTAAAACCTTCCGCGCATATACGGATTTACGCATGCGTCAGGTCTTCTCCGATCTTACCAGAATAGGGTATTAGGTAAGATAATAATAAGGGAAAGAATAATAAGAAGCATTTTGAGCCGTATCAAACAACATGGAACGATACCAATTTCAAATACATACACTAGGTGGCCAAAAGTATCCGGACACTTTCATAAATTCACATTTTTACATATAGCTGGAGAAATAAGTGATCAATTGTTCTTTAACTTTAGTCATACAAAATATAGGCTTCACCGAACATTTCCAAGTTGAAATTAAATTACCCTTGCATTTGGGGGACGATAAGAAGGGGGGTCGAAAGAATAACCGCTTTTTGACCATAACTCTTTGAAAATAGCTCGGAATAAGCTATGCATTTCAGTAATTAATTAGCATACTATGTATAATTACTATACAAATTCAAATGAACGCACCACCCTTACTTCCGAAGATATGAAACATTTTTTAAAAAACGGCAATTTTATTTGAAGGGTTTTTGCTCATAACACGCAGAGTTTCTGATCAAACCTTATCAAAACTTCAGGAAAGATGACAAAATACAAGAGAAAGAACATACTAAAACGGTTTTTAAAAATATTAAAAATCCGATGAGATATGAACGTTAAAAGGAAAAAAAATTTCACGGCGCATGCGCGAACGACAGAAATTTATAACTACAAAAATATTGTAGCCTGGTATATACTGCATCTTATAAAAAAAGTTCCAGCTGAATATCATGAAAATTGAAAAAGATATCAGCGATCTAGTGAGCTGTATTTCATTCATTCATAGACAATACATACATAGTGAGGGTCTGTCCACAAAGAGCTATTTTTAAAATAAAGGTTATTTCGTCATCGTTCAAAACCAACGTTTCAGGGGGTCTCCGGATACTTTTGGCCACCTACTTATAAGGTCTTTTTGGCCGAATGGGCGAAATGTGACTTCTATGCTAAATATAAATTTTTAAACAGTATACAATTTAACATTGAAAAATATGCTCGATTGTCCCCACACTATTTGTGAACAACCCCTCTCCATTTATGAATTGACAGCAAATGAATGAATTACAGCTCACTAGATCGCTGATATCTTTTTCAATTTTTACGATATTCAACTGGAACTTTTTTTATAAGATGCAGTATACACCAAGCTACAATATTTTTGTAGTTATAAATTTCTGTCTTTCGCGCATGCGCCGTGCAAAATTATTTCCTTTTAACGTTCATATCTCATCGGATTTTTAATATTTTTAAAAACCGTTTTAGTATGTTCTTTCTCTTGTATTTTGTCATCTTTCCTGAAGTTTTGATAAGGTTTGATCAAAAACTCTGCGTGTTATGAGCAAAAACCCTTCAAATAAAATTGCCGTTTTTTAAAAAATGTTTCATATCTTCGGAAGTAAGAGTGGTACGTTCATTTGAATTTGTACAGTAATTATACATAGTATGCTAATTAATTACTGAAATGCATAGCTTATTCCGAGCTATTTTCAAAGAGTTATGGTCAAACAGCGGTTTTTCTTTCGACCCCCCTTCTTATCGTCCCCCAAATGCAAGGGTAATTTAATTTCAACTTGGAAATGTTCGGTGAAGAATATATTTTGTATGACTAAAGTTAAAGAACAATTGATCACTTATTTCTCGAGTTATATCTAAAAATGTAAATTTTTGAAAGTGTCCGGATACTTTTGGCCACGTAGTGTAGTTTAGTTGAATATGTCAAAAGGATTTAGCAAATGCAAGTTTTAAATTGAAAATTTCTTAAAGTTATCACCCACAACCTATCTACCCTTTTTTAAGTGGAACGATTCGCGAGTGTTAGGTGCGGCTTTCACAAAAAAACAATATAAATCTATAGTAGAAGTGGTGGCAAAATCGAGGATGTTCTGATAATAGGCTTTTTTAGGAAGGAAAATTGGGGGCTCAGAATAGAGCATCATAAAGCATGTTTATTCGGTGAAAATATGAATAATGTTTCCGCGGGTGTGAATGACCAAACATTACCGCAGGAAGTGCCTCGAGGGAAATAAAACCATTTGGTTGAGAGCAGTGGTTAAAGGGGCAAAGCATAATTACGCTGGAAATTCAAAGTTGTGGCAGAGATCGTCATGGCGTATCCAATTTTAACTATTACTTCCTCACATTACGTACCCAAAGACACTGAAATTGTTTGTAACACCTGTCGGGAAACAATGATAATCGATGCCACTAGGGCCCCTACACAGATACATCAGTATCATACACATTTCTCTAGTGGCTTTAAGTCCTATCGGTTTCATTATTGAAAGTAAATGCTCTCGCTAGTTTCATCAATTTAGTGTAGATTACGACACCGTGAATAGCAGCAATCTTATTTCTTTTGATGCTAACACTCATTTATCGAATTTAAAAAAAAGCTTGAACCTTGGAAAGATGGCGGATGACCTTGAGGCAGAAATGGTTCGTTCCATTTTATAACAGGTACATTATATAGAGATCAAACTGGTAGTAAAACTTAAAATGAACTAAGTAAGTTTCCCACTAATCCTACACTGTAAAAAATGAATGTTGTTTTTACAGTATAATACAGCTAATTTTACAGTAACAAACTATAAAAATTGCTAATTTTACAGTAATGAACTGTAAAATTGCTAATTTAACAGCTTATTAACGTGCATATTACAGTTTTACTTTTACTGTAACCCACAGTTACTGTAACCTCAGCTACCAGTATTATACTGTTGTTTTTACAGTTTAATACAGCTAAATTTTACGGCAATAAGCTGTAAAATTCCAAACTTTCCAGTGAGAAACTGTAAAATTGGTAGTTTTAGTTTATTACTTTGTATTTTACAGTTTTAAATAGGAACCTCGGCTACCAGTAGTATACTGTAAAAACAACAGTTCTTTTTTTGCAGTGTGTACATATTTCGAAATGAAGAAGCAATATCCGCCTCAGGGTCAAGCACCATTTTTGCGTGGTCAAGATTTACCACCACCTCAGATGCATAAGTATTATACATAAAGAAATAGGCACAAACTAAAGTTAAGTAAAACAATTCATGCTTTTTGGGCTGAAGTAATTTAAGTTAAATAAATACACACATTGCAAAAAATGAATTGTTGTTTTTATAGTATAATACTGGCAGAGGAGGTTCCAATTCGAAACTGTAAAATGTATAGTAATAGTAATAAACTAAAACTACCAATTTTACCGTTTCTCACTGGAAAGTTAGGAATTTTACAGTTTATTGCCGTAATATTTAGCTGTATTATACTGTAAAAACAACAGCATAATACTGGCAGCAGAGGTTCCAGTTTAAAACTGTAAAATGCACGGTAATAAACTCTAAAATTAGACATTTTACAGTTTATTGCTGTAAAATTAGCAATTTACAGTTTGTTGCTGTAAAATTAGCATTTTGCAGTTCATTATTATAAAATTAGCTGTATTATACGGTAAAAAGAACATTCATTTTTTACAGTAAAGGTGAACACAAATGATGGATCCCATTTCAAAGCATCATATTTTCGAAACTATTGCACATGAATTGATTATGAATTGCACAAATGTGTTCTTGAAGTTTTTACTGTATTTTTAGCATCGGAATTTAATAATCAGTGTCCTTGTCATAACTCTGCAAAAAGAACTCAGATTGGGTGTGGAACAGTCTGGATTACAAATTAAAAGATAGTGGTATAATAAAAGGCTCACGCATCGAACATTTGTCCCTGAAAGAAAAGACTTGGCATATTCCTCTTTACATTCATTAACCACTTGTTGTAATACACTGCTCGACATTGAAAATGCAACACCAAGAAGGAGTGGTCAGAAATTCATGCAAATTTTACCGTAGACGTACGTCACTGAGTTATGCAAATGATATGAAATGCGCAGCTCTCCGACGCACGTGAAGTAAGATATAAGAGAATGGAGTTGAAAAGTGGGCTATGTTCATGTTGGTTTTTCTGCCAGACTAATTATCGGAGAAATTTGGTTTTTGTCTCGAAGGATACGTGTGATAGGAGGAAATGCCACGCCGTCCTCAACGAAGACACTTCCAGCATATAGACGACTTTACAAGAGGTATGGTGATCGGACTGAGAAGGGGAGGTTGGTCCATACGTCAAATTGCAGCTGATACCCACATGGATGCAAGCACTGTGCATCGGCTGTGTCGGAGATGGTTGGAAAGAGGAAATGTAGTCACATTGAGGGGTGCAGGTGCAGCCAGAGTGACGTCAGACAGCTTGGATCGACGGATTCACCGACAAGCTGTGGCGGACCCGCAAGTCACTTGTACGTCGATTCTGCAGCACGTGCAAGGTACCCTGAATGTTCTTGTGTCGACCAGAACCATTTCCCGTCGACTGGTTGCACGTGGCCTGCAATCACGGCGCCCGCTAAGAAGACTGCCATTGACCTCACAGCACAGACTCCAACGTTTGGAATGGTGCCGGACCAGAGTGACGTGGATGGCAGAATGGCAAACCGTAGTGTTCTCAGATGAATCCCGCTTCTGTTTGTCCAGCGATAGTCATCGCATACGTGTGTGGCGTCGACGTGGAGAAAGATCGAATCCGGCAGTAACTGTGGAACGCCCCACAGCGCGACAACGTGGCATAATGGTTTGGGGCGCTATTGCATACAATTCCGTATCACCTCTAGTTCGTATTCGGGGCACTATGACGGCCCAACGATATGTAGATAATGTACTGCGGCCGGTGGCAATCCCCTACCTTCAGGGTCTGCCAAATGCAATTTTTCAACAGGATAACGCCCGGCCTCACAGTGCTCGAATCAGCCAATATGCTCTACGAGGTGTACAGATGCTTTCCTGGCCACCATACTCTCCTAACTTGTCACCAATCGAACATGTGTGGGACGTGATTGGACGCCGTTTGCAGAACCTGCCACTGCCTCGTTCAGAGGACGAACTGTGGCAAATGGTTGAAAGGGAATGGAGTGCCATCCCTCAGGACACCATCCGCAGACTTATTGACTCCATGACTTGACGTGTTTCTTCGTGCATCGCTGTCCGCGGTGGTCCTACTTCTTACTGAGCCGACGACGTCCTCGCTCTAAATTTTGCTTATTTATTTTGAAATAAATATCACTTATTGTTCCATGCTGTCTCTGTCTTCTTACCAAATTTCATCAATTTCTGACCACTCCTTCTTGGTGTTGCATTTTCTATGTCGAGCAGTGTATGTGCAATAGTTTCAATATATATATTTTTAAAATTCTGGTTTATCATTTGTGCTAACCCTGTATAAGTCTTCTGAGTATAGCTTATAGGCGCAGTATAGCTTATGAACTCTCTTGCGCCATTAAGCCCAATAAAACCAGCCAACCAACCAAACTCAGAGTTGTTTTATTGTAATTTCAAGGTTAGCATGATTGCAGCTCATTTAAATTATCCTATTTTAAAAAGAAATGATGTAACAGCAAGGTACAATGCACATTACAATATAATCAGATGACTTAATTCATCAGTTTTTATTCCTAGGGCCATAGAAATATCATAAATAGTTGTTAACCTATTTGTGCCTAATAGCCTAAACACGGGACGCTTGTTAGTTACTGCATACAAAAACCTGTAATAGATATATCATTTTACTAAAGCTGTTTTTCACAAGTTAAATAGTCCTTCTTCTAGAGAAAACCAGATAGAACCACTAGTTAGATCTCAGAGTTTATTTATTGACAGCTATTTTCAGACAAATCAGTCAAGCAACGATCCAGCATGGGTAGCCACAGAAAGTAACTTTTTTCTTTGTTTTTTTTTTTTTTTTTTGAGAACTTATTTTTCATAAAATTCAATTATTTTAAAATGATTTGCTTAAAATTGATCACAGATGCCTTCTGTAATGTTATTTTGAAAAAGTGTAAGTAAGTTCGTATTTTACGCACCTATCTGCCTAGTGTCCCATGAACAGGACGTTAAATAACGTAATAAATATGGCAACGGCGATCTATTTTACGCCTAAAATGTATGTAAACCATTCCAAGTAAGAGTTTTAAGCAGATAAAAATTGAAAAAAATTGTTAAAAAAAACGTGGGCATAAATGGGTTAATAAGAATATACTCAGTTCACTAGACTAAGTTAGTAAGGTACTGCAAGACAATGTTGTAAGTTGTAATACTCGGGAAAATTTCATGATTCAGCTTTGGATGATTCAGCAAAAATACACAAACCAAGATTTGAGGGCACCCAATTTAGTGATGGTTAGTTAA
The DNA here is from genome assembly GCA_038373865.1 of Uloborus plumipes. Taxonomy (NCBI): domain Eukaryota; kingdom Metazoa; phylum Arthropoda; class Arachnida; order Araneae; family Uloboridae; genus Uloborus; species Uloborus plumipes. The sequence continues at coordinate 92,974 of JAXGGA010002720.1, forward strand.
AAATGAGAAGTTGGGGTATCTGCTTTGAAGGAAACATTGCTCGAATATTTGCCTTAAATTTTCAACGTTTTGACAAATTGGCTGCATCTAGGAAAATAAAATACAGTAGAAGCCGGTCAATTGAATCAGTGGTTAATTGAATCAACTGCTTTAATGAATCAAATCATCAGAAAAAAAGGACAAATTCCAGCTTTATGGAATCAACTGTTTAACTGCATCAAAACTGGTGGTTCCAAACGGTAAATTCTTAAGGGGAAATAGACGGGCGATGGGTATTTAGAAGAGAAAACAGTAGTAATAAAAAGGTAGCAAAAACCGAAATTGTAAATATGTACGAAACCGGTTGTTCAGAGTTCAGACAATTAATCATTAGTTAAGAAAGAAACAAATTAAAGTTAAGAGCTTTTTCCTTGCACCTCGGATGAACCTTAGGAAATATTTTGTCATTCACTGTCAATTTTATGAAATTTCATATTTTCAATTTATTTTCCTTCAAATTTTAAGTTTTAATTATTTTAATTCCGCCAGATTCCAGTGCCGAAAGAAAAATAATTTCTTGAAAAATGTACTTGTATTTTATGAAAACTACGTTGATGATCTTAGTTAAACTACCGGATTGCCTCTGTCAAGTCAGTTTCATGGTTGTTGCGAGAACTTGCAAATAGTGGTTTTTCGATTCGTGTCGTTTGAATGGGTTCGCCTCAAATTTCGTATACGGCCCACGGGCCGCAGGTTAGACACCTTTGGTTTATTTGATAACAGTAATGAAAATGCTAAAATTTTAGTGCGACATAAAGATAAAGCTAATTTGTAGCAGGTGTCTTCAAACACATTTTTTTTTCTTTCAAAATTTTAAAGAGACGCAGATTTCTATTTTATACCGTATAAAAATTTTGGGATTTTCTTATGAAAATTTTTTAATTTTTTAGTGATCATGAAACATATTAACTAATAGCTGGTTTCATAAACTTTAAGAAAAAACCAAGAGTATGCGTCGCGCAGTGAAAGAAGGAAAAACTACCTTTTCTTACTACCTTTTACTCCGCACGCAACGTGTGTATTTTGAGCCACACTTTTTTTTGTTGCTCACATTTTGGTACTTTTTATTTTTACTATTATTATTATTATTAAAGACTTTTTCTGTACTTGCTTCTGTCATGGTTTTCACCTTTTGCTTCCGGTTGTACAGTTAAATCCAGCCGCGTGAACTTTAACGCGCTTCCGCTTCATAGTGGAGCGAGCTGCCCAGTGCGTTCCATCACTCTGCTGTATTTTTTTATTTTAAAGGCTTATCTTTCAAATATGTGAAACTGCAAAGATTTGGCTTACGTGGTTTTGAGTTGAGTACAATCATTGGCAGAACTACAACTGAAATATTTAAATCTGACTGAAATTGTTGGAGATAAACCTTGCAATATTAAAGCAACAGAAGAACTGAAACGAATGAGATTAGCTAACAATCAACATATTAGTCAAGTTCAAAAATTTGCTTAAATGACTTATTAAAAAAGGCTAAGGGCTGTAGAAAATGCATTGGTAGTTCTTCAAATTGAACATTACGCTTGATGGCGTTTGACTCACAGTTGATAAATTAACAAAATTGGAAACGAAATATTCTCATGAATAAAAAATAAAGTGTTCGTGGATAGCATTTTTAACGGTGTTTGTCTTGACGCAATTCTAAATAAATTTTAAAACGAAAAAACTTCGAAATAAAATATAAAAAAAAACTTTTAAATTTAAAGACTATTTCTGTCCGCTCATTCGCACTTAAAAGTATGAAATAAACTAAGTATTCGATATAGTGATTATAGTGCTAAGAAATTTCAGCTCATCTTTATGTATTTATATTTCCGTTAATGCTAAAGCAGTCAATATAATAAGTAATTCCTTTCTTGGTTATAAGGGTCAAAAATTCCAGCTCATCTTGATATATTTATATTTACGTTAATGCTAAAGCAGCCAATAAAGTTTAAATTAAAAATTTGATTTGAGAAATAGGCGGTATAGTAAAAGCTATTCGTAATTTTTTTTTTTTTTTTTAGCTTTCATTGTTTCTTTTCATGATTTATATTTACGTTGACTTTTACCTAGGTAATGGGTAACTTCTAAAGATAAAAGTAAGTATACTGAGTAACCGAACGATTACCAAACATTATCTGATAGAGTTCATGTATTAAATTATTAATTGTTCAGTATATTAGAATTTTTTAGGGGGTGGGGGGTTCTGAATAGGCAAATGTTCGGTCATATATTGATCAAATATACAATGTTATACCATTGTTAAAAGATAAAAAAAAATTTTTCGCATCACTAGTTTGTGGAATTTGATAAATTGATTTAAAAATGACGGAAAATCAATTGTAAAAATCCTTACTGGGCAAAATAATGACATTAAAATTGTGTTTGAGGACATGAAGTGACATAGTTAACGAATTAGAAGTTACATGTAAATAGTCATTCAGTTTAGGTCAGTCAAATTATAGCGGACATAAATTTTAGCAAAATTTCAAAATAATTCTGCAGAACAACTCTCATGTTACAAAGTATTGAGGTAGTTGAAAATAAAACAATCATTCTAAATATAAACACAAATAAATACCTATAGTTTCATCCCAAAGTTGGTATACTAAAATCAATCAACAATGAAATTTTTTGGGATGAAATTAAAATCTATGTATATATAAACAGATGTATGTATGTATGTATGCTTGTTTGTTCCAGTTTTACAAATCCAGTTTTCGTCGAAAATCCAGTTTTCCATACAAATCCAGTTTTTGTCGGATTTTTATCAAACTTGGCATAAAGGTTCCTTGATGCACTAGAATTCACATAGGCGGGATTTTGAAAATTTAAAAAAATCCATAAAATTAAAACTTTTTGCCTCAAAATGGCCATTTTCTTTCAGTTTTGAATGTATAGAGTAGTAGAGATAAGCCTTTAAGCATACAAATTGATAAAATTCAACGCATTTAAATATGAGTATTTTACAACAAAGAATAACAATGAACTATCAATTTAAAGCTCGCTTATTTCATTTTAGAACTAAATAAGTTAAACATAATGCAATACCGGGCAACGCCGGGTAATAAGCTAGTAATAAATAAAGTATGCGAAGCACATCTTTACAAGACAAAGCTTTGAAAAGTCATCTCAATCGAAGTGACAGTATATTTTTTAAACAAAGTAACATTTCTGTGACAAAACCCATTTGAATCAAAATATGCAAAAACGCGTAATTAACAACTTTACCTAGGGTTGTTTCGGGTAAGTAGATCACCCCCTTAAAACTGAAATATACATATGGCTTTACTACTTTTTTACACTGATTATATTACATGTCATCACATTGATTGATTTGCACATATTTGGGCTTCATGGAACTTTTTTTTGGGTTACAGGACTTATGTCTTTGTTTTTAGCGAGTTGAAAGGATATTTTTCAAAGAAGTGTTTCAAGGTTAATTTTTATTGTTTAATATTCATGAAGATTTTTGTAGAGTTTAACCAAAAGTACACACTGCTGTAGGAATTTTTACACGCAACATAATTACACGCAGTGTTAAGGAGGAGGGGTCCTACTTACTTCGCAGTTTTCACTGTAAGGGGTAAGTGGATCTATTCATAATAATAGAAATTTTAAAATAAGAAGTAATTCTGATGAAGAAATTTCTAGGGTGAAATTAAATATAAGTATGGAGACCTAGAAGGAATTTATAGTGCATCTACGAAAACTGTCAAAGCTGGAAACGATGTATTTGTGAAACTTTCATTAAAGAAAATCATGAAATATTATGAAGATCTAACTTTAGAAAATGATAGAAAATAGAGAAAAAAATTCTAAATTTGCTTGAAAGAATAGAAATAGCTACACTTTTTATATTGGTTTGATGTAGATGATGTTAGAATCAGGGGTGCCCACAGGGTGGGGTGGGGATTATGGCGCAAGTTGTGCCATCAAAATATTTGGGAGGGATTTTTTAAAACTAATTTATTTATTTACTTATTTGTTTAAATTATTTACTGATTTTTTTAATAAAAATTATGTATTAATTAAAATTTTTAATTTAAATTAGTTCTTTTATTTCTTTATTATTATTTCTTTATTTACTTTGTGTGTGTGAGTGTGCTTGGAATGTCTGGAAAAAGAGAAAAAAAGCGATTCTGTTCTACGCATAATTAGTACATTTAGAAAATTAATAATAAATAAAAAATGAATAAATAATATTTAAAAGAATAAATAAATAATATTTTAAAAAATAAATAAATATTTAAAAAAATAATATTTTAAGAAATAAATAAAATAAAAAAGAGAGGTAAAAGTAAAAATAAAAAGCACAAAACGGTCGTGAAAAATTGGGGGGGGGGGGATTAGCGCCATTGAGCTTGGGGGGGGATGGGCCCCTCTGGTTAGAATTATAACTGAGGACGAAGAGATAATGATTCTCCCCCAGCCAACTTCAAATAGGACGCTGCCACTATTTCCATTTTTCTTTTCAACCGATTTTTTTTTTTTTTCTATTTGCCGAAATTGATCTTAATAGTCTCATTCAAGGTATTAAATTATTTAAACCCTTAGGATACCATGGGTCATCCATCGGGTGCCATTAAACACCCAGAGGGTGCCACATGGAGCCAAATGGAAACTTCAAGCGTGCCATAGAGAGTCAAAGGGCACCCCCAGGGGTGCCGCACATGCTACAACGTTCCACCCTTAAAGGTGCCTTGTGCAACCTGTAGTTTTTACAGTGAACACTAATTTATGTGTAAAAGCAAAATCTGTATCTGAAGATGTTTAATGACTTTCTCAAATGCAATTGTTTTGTATCTCGTTTTATAATTTTCTGTCGAACAGATTTAAATGTAAGTAGATATCTCGTTAATGGATGCATTAACAAAGCAATATTTCATACTAAAACTTTGCATACTTAATCAAGTAAGAACCACAAACCCCCTTTTAGATATGCTTGCTTTAAATTTAAATACATGGGGGGAGGGGGAAGATCACTTTCCCATTACTATGTAGTAAATGGAATAACCCACGTCCTTTTTTAAAGAATATAATCGTTAGAAATATTTAACGCATTGTTTTAGAAAATAATGCTGAACTTATGTTCATTAATAAGGCCCAAGATAAAGTAAGTTAATAAGTCAAAATTTCTTAGTTTCAAAACTTTTGTATAAGACTTCGAAAATGAACTGTCCAAAAAAGGGGTCCAAATTGTCCCAAACAAACTTATTTTATTAATCTCATAAAAATGGCAACATGTGTTAATCTGTGACTTGGTAATAATGCTTGGTAATAATTTTAAAAAATTATTTTGGCTGTAATTTTAGAAATTTAATGGTAAGTATTGCAACATTTTAGAAAGTGTGAAATTATTTAAATTAAAAATGTCTATTAACTTCAACAATTAGTTTTAAAGAAAACCCAAATTAGTAGGAAATAAATAGCTGACAATAAGTTCCGGTTTTAGATGTTGCCAAATTACATGTGGATGTCATAATACAAGCATTTTTACAAACGAGCAGCATGTAATTGCACTAATTTTTGAAAACTGATTAAGCCTACTGTTATCTGAGCTAAGCGCTATAGTAAGACAGCGTTTCTCTAACTTTTTTGACTCACGTACTACAAAGAGCTTTCGAAAAAAAAATCTCGGCCTGTGGTGTTGTTGTTCTTTTTTTTTTTTTTTTTTTTATTCTTCTCATTTTCTTCCTTTATTTTTCTTTTCTTCTTTCTTTTCCTTATTTTTTTTTCTTATTTTTAAACAAACAAAAACAAAAATAAAAGTTTTTGACTTGATTGCCATTAAGTACTTATGAAAACTTTTGCGAACGGCTGAGGGGCTCATTTTTTTTTTTTTTAATTTTTCCTTTTTTTAACAAATAATAAAAATAAGAAATGGATCAATAAATATTTGAATAAAACTCTGCTTGATGTTAAAGAAGTTACAAAAAATGTTTAAATCTTAAGAATAAGATAAGTAATTATTTCAATAATTGCACTGCAAAAAATGAACTGTTGTTTTTACAGTATAATACTGGCAGCCGAGGTTCCAATTTAAAACTGTAAAATGCACAGTAATAAACTGTAAAACTAACAATTTTACAGTTTCTTACTGTACAGTTAGCAATTTTGTAGTTTATTGCCGTAAAATTTAGCTGTATTATACAGAAAAAACAACAGTATAATACTGGCAGCAGAGGTTCCAGTTTAAAACTGTAAAATACAAAGTAATAAACTAAAACTAGCAAATTTTAGTTTCTTACTGTAAAGTCAGCAATTTTACAGTTTATTGCCATAAAATTTAGCTGTATTAAACTGTAAAAACAACAGTATAATACTGGCAGCAGAGGTTCCAGTTTAAAACTGTAAAATGCACGTTAGTAAACTACTAAATGAGCAATTTTACAGTGTTTTACTGTAAAATTACAACTTTTACAGTTTAGTACTATAAAAGTAGCAATTTTACAGTTCATTACTCTAAAATTAGCAGTTTTTACAGTTTATTACTCTAAAATTAGCAATTTCTAGTTTACTACAAAATTAGCTGCATTGTAAGGTAAAACAACATTAATTTTTTACACTGTGTACATAAGTAATAAATAGTGAGGAAAAATCATAGAAAATTAAGCAAATTAAGTACAAAATTCATGCAAAAGATGTCGTGAAGAAAAACAATTATTGTTATCATGCTTTTTTTTTCTTTCTTTTTTTTTCTTTATCTTCTTTGAGAAAAGAATTTTTTTAACGTGGAAAATTAAAAATCTCTGATTACCGGTCAAATGCTTCTGCGGACCGGTGCCGGTTGGCCGGATCACCAGTTGAGAATTGCTGTCGTAAGATATCAAATTCTCAAATTCTTACACAAAAAATTTGATATTGTCAGATCAAAAGAGAACATAAAATATGAAATACAAGAAAAATGCGTGCGTTTAACACAATTTCAGACATAAGCTACCTTAGAAATCTAGCTAGCTTAATTTACAAGCAATACAATATGGCAAACGATTTTATGTTTCGTGGCATTTAGCTGAATATTGAATAAATGAAAAAAAGAAAAAATGCTATCTAAAGAAATGAATGCATTGAAAATCAAAACAACAAATCATATTTTCTAAAACATTTTAAAATAAACATGCATGGATCTTGATAAATTATTTTCTATACTTGAAATGTAACTCTACATACAAAGATTGAAATTTATGAATTTTACCGAAATCAGTTCTTAACAATAAAATTTTAGTTATTCTTTATCATTAAAAAATTCCAATGTTTCTCAGTTCCTTCTTATAGTGGAATGTGGGGCAAAGTGAAATTGTTAAATATTTTCACAATTTGCAGCACCAGCTATCTGAAAATATTTTAACTCATTTTTTAAACATATAGCTGATTTCGGTCAAAAAATAAAAACTCTAAACATTAACGAAATAAATAATATAAGTCATTTTCAAAATATGGTAAAAATATTTTAATATTCGTGGCTTATCAAAAATATATCTGGTTAAATTATAAAATAATAAATTTCTTGTAATTATCACTTTAAGTATTAAGACCTACTGATGTCCAGTACAATGGTTAAATTTGTTCGTTTTTCGAATGTTTTGGTTTCAATGCATTTTGTCAAGAGCATGCGGGTCAAAGTGGATGGGGCAAAGTGAAATAGTTCATTTCGTTTACTTATTCATCCATTTGTTAAATCATATAAGTATGTCTTCATTTACTCACTTATTTACATTCTTTATTAATTGACGTATTTGGATGGTGTTATGCAAAAAGGAGTTAACCCACAAAAACCTGATTTTGAGATAGTGGGCTTTAAAGTCAACAAACTCTGGCAAAAAGCATGGAGCTCTATATCAATATACCAATGATATGTTACCATGAAATGCTGATAGGGCTTAAATATTTTTGCTTAATGTAGAAAGCAACATATTTTACCATCACAGTTGGATAACTCATTTTTTTATGTTTTGTGGGTTAACTCCTTTTTGCATAACACCATCCATTTATTCATTCACTAATTTCCTAATTCATTCTCTATTTTATTCACTCATTTATTTTTTTCTCATACATTAATCAATTCGTTTATTAATTTATTTATTTTTCGTTTATTTTTCAATATTACTTCCTTTGTTCATTTATTTACATTCATTTGATGAAAAACATTATAATCATCAAATAGAAAGTGTTCCATAACGAAATTTTTTTATTTTTCCCTTTACCTGATGTGTTTTTGAGGTGAAATTTTTCTATCTCTTTTTAAAGGAACAAAACGATTTCCAAACATGAAAAATAAGACTTCAACGATAGTAGATGTATTACAAAATACATTATTCCTTCTTTGCGTGCAAGGATTTTCAGAATAATCTTCCCGTTTATTCCTTTTAAAACGAGTAAGTTATCTGAACTATTTCGCTCTGCCCCACATTTCCCTACTTATTTTTATTTACTTATTTTTTATTAACTGAGTGCAGTTATATTTTCTCAATAAATGTGAACATGATCGTGTTTTATCATTCGGTGCAATTTAAAGTTTCGTTCGACAAATCGATAATCTTCTAACCCCCTAAAATTTAAGTTTGAGGAGCGCTCCTGGGTAAAATGCAAATATTATTTGCTATTAAGCTTTAATGTAAACCTTGATACTCACTGCAAAATAATAATAACAATAATAACAATAAAAAAGGTACAGTTCTTGTAAAGTGCCTTTAATCGTCTCGATTCAAAAAAAAAGAAAGAAAGAAAGAAAACAGGAAACAAAAAAAAAAAAAAAAGAGAAATTTGTAAAAACGGCTTTGGGTAAGATGTTAAAAAAATTCTTGGCGGCAATTATATTTTTCAAAAGAAAAATCGTGTTTCCCTGGGTTTCCTCTCCACAAAAAATAATCCACATATAAATAAAACAAAGAATATGTATGTTTATGTGTACGTGTGTGTGTGTGTGTGTATGTGTGTGTGTGTACCTTATACAAATCTACAGTTTACGTCGGATCTGGACGAAATTTGGCAGGGAGATACTTGGGCACCCGGGAAGGATCATAGGGTGGTTTTTGAGTGGGAAAAAAGTACCGATCCGTTCGAATTTTGAATAAAGGACTTCAAAAGAGCTCTATCTAGCGAAATACTTATCGGATCTTCTCGATCTTGCTCTCATTCGAAAGAACGCAAAAAATACCTTATAGGGAAGTTTCCTTCCGAAGGTTTCGAAAACTCCTAAGCGCTAACTTCATCCAGAAATAATATATGGGCATTTTTAAATTTGGAAATATCCATTTTAAATTGGATTTATAAAAATCGTCTGCACGAGCGTGAAAGAAATTAAATCGGGTGAAATAAATTATTAATGAGAAAAAGGTGTTGCCATTTTTTTCTTGAATATAAACAAATAAAATTCTAGCTTTTGCTTTAGGCTTTCCCTGTAACTTCCAGGTTTAAAAAAATTTTGGCGATTGAGTAAATTTTCGTACTGCGGTCTAGCAAAGTATTGACTTTAATTTAATCGGGACTTTTTGACACACGCGTCACTTGACATGACATTTTTCCTCAAGATAGATCCCGTACAGAACCGGGCCAAGTATCTAGTACATAAATAAAATAAGCCTTAAATATATAGCATATCAAGAACTTGCGCTGTAACTTTATTTGATACGAGGGCTGGGATAAGGGAGGGGAGAGCTACATATTTGAACTTCATCTGCATATTGAACTCAAAACTTGCAAACTGTAAACAGGTTTACCTAATAAGTTAAGTTTAAATTATAATCTATCGCAAATGTCTTTACATGAAAGTCGAAAGCTAATGAATATTCTTTTTTTTTTTCGAGTAATTTTTTTTTAATTATTGTCTGACGTTTTAGAGCAAAAAAAAAAAAAAAATCTTCAATACGAATCTAGCTACATTTGAAAGATCATTTTATTTATTGTAATATTATTTTTGAAAAAATGCAGATGATTCTTTTTTTAGTTGCACGTGCAAGATTGATAGTGCTCAATTTTCGACATGTCTTCAAAAAATGCTTCATTTATTTATTTATTTGTTTAAAATTTATTTATTTGTTTAATATTTATTTATTTATTTATTTGATATTTATTATTTAATATATATTTATTTAATCATTTTCTGTGTATATTTATTTATTTGTTGTAATTGCAGGGAGAATATGTTTAAACAATAGAAAAATTATTTTCAGAATTCTGATGAAATTTTATTTAATATTTATTCATTTATTCAGTATCTATTTATTTATTTAATATTTATGTATTTATTTAATATTTATGTATTTATTTAATAATTATTTATTTATTTAATATATATTTACTTAATTATTTTCTGTGTTAATTTATTTATTTGCTTATTATTGCATGGATATTGGATAATGTGTTCAAACAATAGAAAAAATATTTTCAGAATCTTGATGATATTTTATGTCACATTTGCTAATCTTTAATTCCAATGTTACACTTTTATTGTCTAAATACTGGAGTAGTTTATGGCTCGGGATAATAAAGTCAATGTTAATAAAGTAAATAGAAATTAATTTTATCAAGGTTACAACAGTGTAGCACTTCAAACTGTAAAACAGCTTTTGTTATTTACGACGCACGTTGTGCAAGAAAACCTATTTACAGTTGAAATCATCCTTGAGTGGGAAGCGATAACTAACGTTATTCTTTTGTATAAGAACAATCCTCAAAAATAACAATTGTCACCAATTTTTATTGGTTCATTTAAAACAATACAATGCATAATTTTGTTTTGTAGTCGGAAGAATTCTTCATAAAAAGAACTAAGCACTTGTTTTAATTTTTGAAACACTTCTATCACTAATACCAGTCTTAAAAACAACTAAATAAACTTGTTTTCGAGATTGATCGTAGTTTTGTCTCAAAATTTAAGCAAATAAATTTATTAATAAAATAAAATTAAGAAAAATGTAACAAAATAAAATAAATAAATAAGTAAAGTGAAATAAATAACTAGAATGAAGTAAAATAAAATTTATTAATAAGTTCATAAATAAATAAATAACATTTTAAATCCTATAACGCATGAAATCAGAACTTGTTTTGTATAGACGCATCAAAATGTGGATTTCTTTACGGTAGCAAGTACAGTAAAACTTGCGAATATTGCCTATTCATAACTGTTTTCATTTAGATTTATGAAAAGGAATGCTTTTAACAGTTAAAGAATACATAAGAATAACAGAGATTAAGTCAGTAATCAAGAGGGGGTGGAAATCATTGGAACTGAAACTAGCAAAATAATTCACTAAGATAAATACTTTTTCAAGCTTAATCTACAAATTTATATCAAGTACAACTCTTCAATATTTAACTTATTTCTGAAGACAAAATATTGCTGCATTATTCTTCTGTAAATTTAAACTTTTCATGGAGATTATTTTAATTTCAGAAATTTTATGTAAAATTTGCTAGCATAAGGGTGGTAGAAACACATTGCAGAAGGTGTCACAAAAAATTCCGGCTAGTACAATAAAATTTCGAATCGAAATTGGTGAAATTAACATTAAATAAGTATATAAAATAAGTTTTTTTAACGTTAAAAAAAGCGGCTATTTATGCAGGTTTAGTTGGCAAAATATTTTGTTAAAAATAGAAAAAAAAGGGGAAATAAAAATAAAGAAAATAAATAAATGCATTTAAATAAACTGATTGTGTTAACAGTAAATTCTCTTGCAGCTAGCAAATATTTTCTTTGCACAAGAAATTAACTCAGTCTATTAAGTTCAGTCTATTAAGGTTTTTTTTAATTTCATTTTATTAATTTATTTATTTATCTAAACTATTCTTTTTTTTCATTGGCAAACTAAAAGATTAAGATTAAAAGTTTTCAATGAAAATTAGAAATTTTCATCTCGATAATCATTTATAAATACAATAAAATCTTTTGCGTTTTCAATTCACTTTACTTCAATTGAATAAATCGATCTATAATTTGCGTCAGTGAAACCTACACGAAAGAACATTCCCATTGTTATTAATAACTGCTTCTAATTCTTGAAAGAGTAGTAAGAGTGAATTTAAAAATGGTGCAATTTTCTCCATTTTTCTACATCATAAAACAAATTTTATTCTATGTGTTTTAGAAGAACAAAAAGAAAAAAAATATCATATTAAACGTTAAAAGTTCTATCAAGTTGAAGCACTTTCATCTTTTAATTCAGATTCAATCTATGCCTTACATTTTTTCACATGCGGTGATATTAAGTATTTAGGAATTGTTCAAAACTAAACAAAAGTGCTGTTCAGATCAAAAAACGAGGTTTGAAAATTAGTTGTGCTGGTCGCGTTTTTTAAAAAACAAAAAACAGAAAAAAAAGAAATGAAAAAGGATGATTATCCGAATCTGACAACTTTTTCAAAAGTTATTAGGAACGGGAGGACAGACAAACCCACAGACCAACAAACATAAATCTCAAAAATCATAATTCCAACTTTTTTAATTTTTTAATGTCTTTTTAAGCTTTTAATTTACTTCTTGTTAATTTTTTTTTCATTTTAAATAATACTTATATGAGGCATATTAAACAAGCTTTTGTGTATTTTCTATTTTGTTTTTGAGCGGTAAATAGTATTAAAAGCAACAACTATTGAAGTGTAAGAGACTATTGACCTTTCCAGAGGTCACGTGAAGGGCAATTTTCCATGCGCGTATTTATTTTTTCCCAAAAGCATGAAACAATAAGCAAGAAACAATGCCATGGGAAAAAATAAGTAACAAAAACGACACTTTTTTTTGGGGGGGGGGGAGGGGTGAGAAATCAACTCTTTCAAATCTTGAACAATCAAGTTTGTTATATAGTGGACACTTTTTTCCAAAAATTGAACCTTCTCCTATTGTGCCGATCGCGTGATATTATAGTGATTAAGTACTTTAGCTCTTTCAAGCCACGCCTTGTGAGGTATAAAATGTCTGTTGGAATGACGAAAATACCTTACCTAAACTTGGAACTGTGATTATTTTTTCAGCAATCATGATTGTTTATTGATTTTATTTGACTGTTGAATGGCGTCTTATCCTTTTTTTTTTTTTTTTTTTTGACACTTTCGACTTTGTTGCCGAAATGTATAGCAAAGCTCATTACAGTAAAACCTAAGTGCAGACTGAATTGCGACAACAATAGTATACCATACCCAATAAATAATATACCAGACCCCATTTTTTGATATAATCAAACTTTATCATTAAATTTGTGCATTAATTAAACTGCCTTTAAAAATAGCTTTTCGCATAATAAAGTAGCAATTAGTAAAGGTAGGCTACTTTTTAATTCTTAAAAAAATGATCGATAATTATTGTATCATTTTAGAAATAGGAAATAAATTGACTTCTTAGGCATAGTTTTCAGCACCATGTGTTAAAAATATTTCGTACCACGAAATTGAACACCAATATTAAAAATCTATTTCTAATGTGTACCTATTAATATATTATTTAAGTGAACATTTTTTTAATGTTTTAATGTACTCTTCTTTTTAACAATTTTAAACGGAGTTGAGCTAAGAAAACCTTTAAGTAATAAGTATAAAAGTAATTAAGTAAAAAGTATAAAAGTAATTAAGTAAAAAGTATAAAAGTAATTTTTTGACATTTTATTCATAATCCTATGCCATGTTTCCCCTTCCGATTGTGCAACAAAAGATTTATATTTTAAAAAAAAAGATTTTTCCTGCTGGTGATACCTTTTATATCAGTTTCTGCAAATTAAATGAAATTCAATAATTTAAGAATTGAATAAAATAAAATATATTCGTTCATAATGACAATATGGCTAAAAATAGAAAAAAATCTTGATTTTTTTTTTCTTTTTTGAACTGAAAAGGAATTTGTGACCTATTTACGAATTGAAACTTATTTTCCTGGCTTCATTCCTGAGTTTCTGCATCATTTGATCTAGAAAATATACATTAAAAAGTCATAAAACTCATTTTTCTCAAGCTGACAACTTCATGATTTATTTTATGCAGGGAAAAAACTGTTAAAAATTTTGGAAAACTAATGTTTCTGTAATGCACCAGTTGAGGTTTTTTTAGCTATCCCTTCGAAAAATAAATGTCATAATAAATGTTAAAACTAATTGGCTCTTCAGGATTTTTCTGAATGAAATATTTCAATATTAGTGTACGTTACAGTCTGGTAACTAGAAAAAAGAAAAACAAATTTATTTGTCACAAAATCCCTTTTTAAAACATCTTTTCATTCCCTTAAACACTCTAACAAGATTATAATGCTCTCAATATCGATTTCTATTGATCACAATCTTTGTACATTTCAATAATGAAGACTTTTGCTGTTTAAGTTACATAAATGATAATTGAGAACTTTTTTATAGATTAGTTGTGGTGCTAAATGTATACTATTCAACTACTCTTTATCTTATGGAAGCATTTCGAGGAAACCAATATTAGTTAACAGTTAGTATTAATATTAGTGTACATTACAGTTTGGCAACTAGAAAAAAGAAAAACAAATTTATTTGTTACAAAATCCCTTTTTAAAACATCTTTTCATTCTTCTAAACACTCTAACAAGATTCTAATGCTCTCAATATCGATTATTATTGATCATGGTCTTTGTACATTTCAATAATGAAGGCTTTTTCTTTTCAAATTCTAAAAAGATAGTTGAGAACTTTTTTATAGATTAGTTGTGATTCTAAATGTATTACATTCAACGACCATTTCTTTTTTCTATTGAAATATTACTAGGAAACCATGAGTTTCGTTATTACAACGACTAGCACGAGTATTGCCGGCTGACCTTTTGCCCTCAGCATTCAAAAATCGTCTACATTAAAAATGACACAGCTTGGGAGTTGGGAAATGACTATATTGTTTCATGCAGTTGATTAGTTTACCTTTGTACTGTTTGTCTTTGGCGATTTGTGTGGATACATGCTGGACTTGGAGGAGCAACTTGACTCTCTCGATGGGGGCGACGGCGGTTTTGGAGATGGCCGCCGAAATGCCACCTGCTGCGAAATCCTTCGCAAAGGACATCACGTCCACGGGCATCTTGGATTTCTGTTGTTGGCTTTAATCCTCTTCCCTAAAGAAACTCTTCCTCAGTTGGAGGGTGGCGGATGATCCCTTGGATTCTCTCTCTTTCCGGAATCGGCGAGGCAACCGGCGTCCTACCGCACTGCGCTGGGAAAGGACACGGCTAGGTGACAGGGTTGCCGGGTCGAGAGGGAAGGGCTGCTCTCGCCAAGGGGGAGAGCCCTCTCGTGATGTTGGAGACTGTATTTGGCGGCGTTTGGAGGGGATTCGGTGCTTTTGTGGAGCGAGGAAGTCCTCTTCGTGGGGATTACTTTTCTTTTTTCGAAGAATCTAATCTGAATATATCAGGCCCAGTTAAAAATTTTTTAAAATATTCTATCATTTTTTTCTTTCATTCTTTTAAAATGTATAACACCCACTGTCACTTTAACCCATATTGATCACTGGTGACAATAATAGAACATCTCTACCGGGGATCTGTAAACCTATTTTTTTCGGAGGGGAGAAATTCTCAATTTGCGGAATAAAATTCTGAATTTTGCCGAATGAAAAACAAACAAGAAGTTCTGTCAAGAACTAAACGAACCTACTTTCCCGTACATCGACATCGGCATTCTAGCATCTGATCAATATTCTCTTGAATATCTGAAACTGAAAATTATGTCAAACATACCTTTGTAGCACTTAAAGCTGATTTCTGAAAGCAAAATGTACCCCTCTCATCAGATGAAATGGACACGTAAAAAGTAAATAAACAAGTAAATAAAGTTTTGTCGCACCTTTTAAAGAATGTAACTGTTATAGTTCTTCCGAAGAAAAATTTCACAATCGTTTTCAAAAGAAAAAAAAAATAAATAAAATAAAAGTACAAAGAACATCAAAACACATTTTATCAAACAAAGAAAAAAAACCTCGTTCGTTAATAAAATGTCTCGAATTTTATTTTTAATCCGTTGCCAGTTGTTAAACATAAACAAAGAATAAAATGATCTCGTGAATGAAAAATTTTTGTAAACAAAAAAAAAATCGTCTGCCGAAGGAAAAAAAAAGAATAATAATAATAAATTAAACAAAAAAATGAATAAATAAACAAAAAATCGTCTGCCCAGTCAGTCATTTTTTTCTGAGCCTGCATTTCCACCATGTTTGCGGAGTCGGAGTCGGAATCAGAGTCCTCACAGAAAATTTTTCAGAAAAATACTTTACATACATTTTTTATCAAAACCGTTTTCTTACAAAGTTAGTTTGAAGGAAATCCGCCTTTAAGTTCAGAATCAACATTCAATTTAAATCTCCCAGTGGGCGCTCATGGGCCAATCCATGAGAAATAGGACATAGACATCAAAATATGAAACTCACTTAATAATAATATGTTATATGTCATTTTATTCACAAGAAAGCATAGTTTCCTAATTCAAAGGGTAAAATATCCTAGTTTTTACTGTAAACATGGTTTCAACGTCCTAAAGTTGCGTTTTTTCTAATCCATTTTTTCGGTTAAAAATTATCAATTTTCCAGCCTAGACCCTGGCCACACAGGGTTCAATTTGGAAGATAACGAATTATAGTACTTTAGTAAGCACGCCCTTTGACATTTTCCAGCAATCAATTTCTTTGTAGGTTGTATTAGTTTTTAATTACAGGTAGGCAAAAATTATCTAGAAGATTTGTAACGACCGTAACCGAAAACAAGTATTTGTTATTCTGTAACAATAACTATTTGAAGTAGAAGTTTGCCATTTGGGTTTTACAGTGTACTCATTCACTCTAAAAAAGTGCACTACTAATTTATTCAAGAAACCTTTTCGTTTTTGTGCTATGTTGGTTACGGGTGTTACACGTTTTAGGTCTAAATTCACAGTCCAAGTAGGATCTCTGCCAAATTTGGTACATAAGTTCTCTGATGCATCTGAAAGTTACTTTGGGGGTATTCGTCTCTTATAGAGTGGGAAAGCTCCTATAAAGGAACTTTCCTACTATAAATACCGTTTACGTTAGTTCTTAAACAAATTTGACTCAGGGGTCATTCGATGTTCACCAGGAAACCATACAAAAGTGAAATAATGAAAAAAATTAAGTTATTTGCATTTGAAACATTGTAGTAAAACATTTTGCTAGATTTATAAATTATTTGCTCTCACCTCCTCGTTTTCGAATTATAAAGTCCTAAAGTCTGCCGAAATTGTAATAAAGTCACTAAATTTAGCGAGTTTCAGGTTATGATGGGAGACATCTTTTCGCATGCTTTGCTGATAGCTGTCCTATCACATGCAGATGGTGAAATAGTCGGCCTTCTATTTCCCCAGAAGCCTTTAAATTTGGAGCTTCACTTAAATTTAAGCCTTTAAAATCTTATATCTCGATAAAGGGAGGACGAGGGCAAATGATTTGTGCAGAAAAAAATCTTAATGTGTGAGTATTTTAAAAATGTTTAATGAAACGAACACGTGTGTGTGTGTGTAGTTGAAGCAATAAGGTGCCCGGTACAATCAAAATACCATTTACGTAATAAGCGAATTTGTAGAAATTTTTCTAAGCAGAGTACTGAAGAAATGCAGAGCTCAAGTCACAGATGATTATGAGGATTTAGTGGAGCTAAAATATCTGAAGAGAGACTGGGAGGTGTGGGTATTCTGGTGAAGTTTCATGGGAAAACCTAGCTCTAGGGATTTGAAAGCTTCCAAAGTCTATAGTAATCAATTGAAGATTATATATCTTATCAAATGAACTAACTGGAGAACCTTTCTGCTCATATGTCTATTATTTGACTTTATATATGGCGGAAAAATGAATTAAAATAGCCGTTTACTCATTTTTAGCAACATATATATTGAAAATAGTCAGACGTGAAACGACCGTAACCGCTTTTGAAACGACCGTAACCGCAATAAAAAATTCATAAAAATTTATTTTTCAACAAAAAAGCTAAGTTCTTTGTATGATATCATTCCTTATTTATTTAGCAATTATTATAAAAATCCAGAAGATCATACGTGCAATAGATTCACAGAAAAATGGCAGTGTTTGATAGCACTCAAAAAACCATGTCTTTTTTTTTTTGAAACGACCGTAACCACACATTTTCGAGATTTTCCTACAACTTCCACTAATAATTTCGAACTAACGCTTGGTGATAATCATGTTGGGGGGGAGCTTTATCATTCCTGTTTTCATTAGAACTTTAACTGCATTTGTGAATAAAATATGAGCAGCTGAAGTTGTGCGAATGAAACGACCGTAACCATGGATTAGCCCTCATGTTAAAAATTTTTCTGAACGGTTCCTCATTGCACGAAAAATGGTTCAAATTGAAAAGTAAAATATGGGAATGAGTCTCTCCGAGATCTTTTGAACAAAAAAAGTTTATTCAATTCGGACGGTTCACTTAAAAGTTATTAGGTGGAGAAAGGTTGCTTGAACTGTTCGATGTTGAACGAAAAAAAATGTTCAAATTTAAAATTTAAATACGGTAATGAAGTATCCTTGCCGAGATCTTTCGAACAAAAAAAAGTTTGTTTAAATCGAACTGTTGACTCAAAAGTTATTAGGGGTGAGAGCTTGTTTGAAAGGTTCAATGTTGAACGAAAAATTGTTCAAATCGAAAATTTAAAAACGGGAATGAAGTATTCTTGATAAGATCTTTCGAACAAAAAAAAGTTTATTCAATTCGGACGGTTCACTAAAAAGTTATTAGGTGGGGAAAGGTTGCTTAAACGGTTCAATGTTGAACCAAAAATGTTCAAATTTAAAATTTAAATACGGTAATAAAGTATCCTTGCCGAGATGCTTCGAACAAAAAAAAATTGTTTAAATCGGACTGTTCACTCAAAAGTTATTAGTAGTGACAGCTTGTTTGAACGGTTCAATGTTGAACGAAAAATTGTTCAAATCGAAAATGTAGATACGGGAATGAAGTACCCTTGAAAAGATCTTTCGAACAAAAAAAAGTTTGTTCAAATCGGACTGTTAACTAAAAAGTTAATATCGCGGGACTGGTTGTTTGAACTGCTCAAAGTTGAACCAAAAATTGTTCAACTCGAAAAATCAAATATGGGAACGAGCTGTACTCGCCGATATCTTTCCAACAAAGCAAATTTCGTTCAAATCGGAATGTTCATTCAAAAGTTATTAGGGGGGGGGGGGACTGACAGACCGACCGACCGACAGACCGACCGACACACGAATTCCCCATCTCAATACCCTACTTTCAAATTTTTAATTTTTCGATATTTATTTCATTTTTTTTTTTTTTCTTTTTGACTTTGTTTTGGAGTTGGCGATATTTTTGGAGCTTGGCGGTATTTTTTGGACTTGGCTATATTTTTTAGATGCATTAAGCCACTTTTAATACTTTTTTCGTCTCTTTTATTTTTAACGGGAAAGTAGGCTAAAAAGGGCATGAATACAATACAAACTTACATTTTATGAGAAGTGACAATAGGCATCATGAAAAACAGTAATAATGTAATATTGCAGAACTGTTATCAAATCTTCCGAATTATCAGCAAAATTTGCAAACATTTTCAATGGTAACAGTTACCTCCCGTGACCTCTCATTCGCATACCAAAGGAAAAAAAACGGCAAAGCGAAAGCCTTATTTTAAATTTCACTATTGAAATTGATTTCTAGTTAAATGCTAGAATCTACTCAAAACATTTATGATGTGTCGTGAATTCTGGTTGGATTTTATGGTGTATATTAGTAGTGTATAACGCAATTTGCAATTTTTAAAAATTTATAACTAAGTTTAAAATATGTGCTTCCATTAATTATATCGCTCATGTGTCGCTACATATCAGTTATGTACACTTACTTTGTACTAGTATTGTGACAAAAAAGTACATTAATTTCATATTTTAAAACAATAATTTTACGTTTTCCTAAGTTTTCGAAACGGGTCACTTGTGTCGCTGGAGAACAATATGATGCTTGATGAACAACTGAGTGCGTTTTCATGGAACTGTATAATTTTATCAATGTGTCAAGAGTTTTAAAGTTGAAAATGATTATCTCTGTCA
Organism: Uloborus plumipes; assembly: GCA_038373865.1. Lineage (NCBI taxonomy): Eukaryota > Metazoa > Arthropoda > Arachnida > Araneae > Uloboridae > Uloborus > Uloborus plumipes. The sequence continues at coordinate 113,023 of JAXGGA010002720.1, forward strand.
CTAAAATAACATCAAATGAAACAACGTAAATAAGACATGAGTTGCAATGAAAATACCACACACTTGCGTTCTAAATCATGTGTGAGCGCTAACTTGCTCACATTGTATTTACGCGGAGTTCAAAAGTATAAAGATCTGCAGCATGGAGATAGGCGGAGAATAAACAGCTGCCCAGAACGACACCTTGTACTTTTAAAATAAATAAAGAAACAAGTAAAGAAAAAACACACAGTCTAATAAGAAATATTACACCTCAGGTAAGATCAAAATCTTATACGTATAAAAGTAGTAGAAAGAGATATAGAGAGAAGAGAACTGGGAGATAAAAATTACGCAAGTAATGTGAGCTTTGTTTTGGTTCAGCTTCATTATAAGTTGCTTATTAAGTCGAAATGACCAAATATTTGCACCTGATAAAACCTGGTGTTTAACTATCAATGAATTTTTCTCGTGGTCATGTAAGAACCTTACTTTTCGCTGCATGAAACACAACCAAGAAATGTGATACAGTATTCTGGGGAAACTTAAGTTTTGAACTATGATTTACAAAAATGCATTTATACTCTTAGTTCAGTTTTAATAATAGGCCTACAATTCAGAGCATCGGGAAATATGGATAACTCATTTGACATTAAGGCAGGGATTCAAGTGAAACAGGCGATGGCAAACTGCAATCGCTACTGGAAATGAATTACATTAGAACGTTTCTTGATAAAAACATCGTGACGTCAGCGTGACGTTTGCCTATGAAAAACGAGCTAGATAAAACGTCACAGCCTACTTGGCGAATAAGAGGAGATTGCTGACTGCTTGTGAGCTCTTATTGGCTCCGCTCGTAGTGACGTGACGTCAGTGCCAAGTTAAGTTGATGATAATGTAATTCACTTCCAGTAGCGATTGCAATTCGAAGCGATCGCAGTGCTGTTTCACTTGAATCCCTGCCTAAGTTATTTGTTTTGTTTTTCTTCTTCATCATCATCAACATGTGCATAAAAAAATAAGAGTTTTTACATATAAATCTTCATGAAATCTACATACATATATGAATCAAGGAAATCTCTATTTCATTATTTCAAGGAGGTTTACCAATTTTTGTTCATTTTTTTCATAGATTCCGCCCTTTCAGCCAGTATTTATGTTAAATCCTATTTTTCCCTTTACGTTACCTGTTTCAAGCTTTAATTGATTCATTTTCGAAATTGAAAACAGATTCATTCCTTCTCTTTTCTGTCTAGACTTTACCAGTCTCATGCTTAAACTAATTCATTTTCAAAACTATACCGTATGGCTTCCTACTTTTTTTGCTCGATATCTCCAGTTTCAAAAGGTACTCTCAAATTTTACAGTTTATTGCCGTAAAATTTAGCTGTATTATACTCAGGGCCGTCGACAGGTTTCATGGGCCCCTATGCAACTTTTTGTGGGCCCCCCCTCCCCCAAACCTTTACTTAAACTTCCTACAATTATTTTCACATAAATAGCGTAAATTTTGTCAAAGGACGTAATTTTATCTGTTTAACTGAAAGTTTTCGTAATAAAAGAAAAAAAAAAAGAAAGAAAAGATTTGCGATACTTTTTTTTAAGGAGTTCTCAACTTTTAGCGCCGCAGTTGCAACCAAAGATTCGGTAGCTGGTCGTAGCATAATATATACTCGCCTTAATTTTTAGGAGTGCAGGCGGAGCCTTTGCATCTCCCCCCCCCTCCCCGCACTCCTCTCCCTAGATTTTTCGTAAGAGAAAAATTCGCGCTCTTACTTTTCCGATGAATTGTAAATACAATTCATTCAGCATTTTTAAAAGCTTTTGCGTGTCTTTTTCGCTGGTAAGTGATAAAATGACCTAATTGCGGGATGAGAATTTTGCAATGACCTCTTTTTAAATGGGGTGTAGAGTAGACTAGTCCGATTTCAGGGGGCTCGGGGGAGGTTCTACCCATAATTCGCCCAAGCCTTATCTATCGCGACCTGTCACCATGAATGCAAAGGGGTAGGAGATGAGGGAGTGGACAATAGGTGCTGGAAGAGTGGACTGAACACCTGCTGTTTTCCTGGAATGAAGGGGAAATCATTTCAGAATAGGGATTTTTAGCAGGACTTAATGCGCTTATACCACGTGCTTCCCTATATCTTAAACTGAATTTCTGCGGTTCGTTCTTCGTTGATTTGTTCGAAGGGGCGACGGAAAACTTCAGGATGATTTGCGCCATCATAGAAAGGTTTCATGTAAGGGTCATTTCATGTAAAATGAGCAAAAATGAGAAAAAAGTAGTGGCCGCATGGTTATAGATTTTTATGAAATTTAGTACACAGGTTCATTTTAGCATATATAGAAATATCTAAAATAGTTTGGCTCAATATTTTTAATTTTAGTCGTTACATGCAACTGAAACGTGGCATTATTTAGCATCATTCCGCACAAATGCTAAATGTTGTATGTTTGAAGCCCTATATTTTATTGCTTACGTCATGCAAACGAAAAAAAATTTATATAATAGCCGTAATGGAATAAGGTTATTTATCAGCCTCGCATTTACTAGTTTGATTGCAATAGTTAATTTTTTACTGAGTTGTAAAAACTGAAAATAACACAATTTTCTCAAAATTAAGCATTTTATTTTTTATTCTCGAGCTTTAAAGAATGCATTAGCATTCGCTTACATTAATACCCAGTAAAGTTCCAGGTATCATAAAACAAATGCCTTACTTTTGGAGTTTCATTTAAACTCCTTCCGCAAAATCAGCTTTAAACTTAGAAACATTTTGTAAAATGACGATTTTCCCCTTTGTTTAAACACAAAAATTTAAATAAGGAACACTTCGGACAACTGTCAATTTTGCAAAAATGTAGGGTATTATGTCTACTATTAGCTTCGAGAGTCAAAAAAGTGCATTTTTGGTTCTCAAGTTTGAAAAAAAATCGCAACAGCAGCATTCTCTTGGGTCATTCCA